>PVKC010015919.1:0-20990 GCA_004027635.1 Crocidura indochinensis
AAGTCAGTGAGGGGAATGCAGGGAGAGAGTTAGGAGAGCTGTTATGTCATGATAAAAGCCTGATCCACACGGATGCGAAGTCATCTGCATAGCCCCTGAACTCACTTTCCTCTGGAGAATCCCATATTCTTTTAAAAACATAACTTTGTTGTCTCTCCCTCTCTCCCTCTCCCTCTCCTCCCTCTCTCTCTCTTCTCTCTCTCTCTCTCTGTCTCTCTCTCCCTCTTCTTGTCCTCTAGACACAAGGGAACTGTGCTAATCACTATTCATATCCTTCCTGAAATTCTTTTTCTACCAGGGGAGATGATAGACCTAAACCCTGAGCAGAGACCAGAACTAATTTTCCTTTGCCTGCAATGTGAAATACCTTGTTCCTTCCCGAAGTCAGGGCTCTTTGAGAATTTGGACATTGGAGACCAATTTCAGCATTATAAAGATCAAGTGGATCTCAGTTACAGTTTGAACAGGCAGCTCAATGACTAGTGGGAATGTAACAATTTCAAATGTGGCCTAACCCAACCAGCCTGAGTCTCTCTAGGCAGCTCCTCAGTGAAAGGAAGATGTGCCAGGCAGTAGGGTAGTTGCACATTTTCTCTCTAGGTTACTGTCCTTTCATCAGTATTATTAGGGGAACTATTCAGAATTTGTCATCATTATGCATTCTCTGAAATGCATAAGAAGTCCAGAACAGTGCTCAATGAACTCAGAATCCAGTTACCATATGACCTAGCAATTCCATTTTTGGGTATCTATCTTCAATACAGGAAAAACATTCATTCAAAGGATGTATGCACCACTATTTATTGCAGCATTCAGTACAAGAGCTAAGAGTTGGAATCAACCTAGATGTCCAAAATCAGATGAGTAGATCATGAAGATGTGATACACACATATGTATACACAATAGAATATGTATACACAATAGAATACTACATAACTGTAAGGAATGATGCAATCATGAAATTTAGATCCATGCAACATGGAAGGAACTAGAAGATATATTAAATTAAATGAGTCAGAAGAGGAAAAATAAATACAGGGTAATATCACTTGAATGTGATATTTAGAACAACTGCATGAAGGAATACTTTGGTTTAAATGAGGTTTGTCTAGAACATTCTTTTTTGTTTGTTTGTTTTTGGGTCATATCTGGCAGTGCTCAGGGGTTACTCCTGGTTCTACGCTCAGAAATCGCTCCTGGCAGGCTCTGGTGACCTTATGGGATGCCAGAATTCAAACCACTGTCCTTCTGCATACAAGGCAAATGCCCTACCTCCATGCTATCTCTCTGGTCCCTCCTAGAACACTCTTGGCCCCAGCATATAGTGAGGACAAGGAAAGAAATTGAGTAAATGGGGAAAAAGGCAGATGTAAAATAATGGGGGACAGAGGTCAAGGAGATTCAGGTATACTGATGTTGTTAAGGAAGGACAGAACTTAATAAACATACCATGTAGTTGACAACACCGAAATAATGAGATCTAAACGTTAACAACCAAATTTAAAAAATGTGCCTGTTATGATAACAGACTGGAAGGAGAAGGTATAGATGAACTATGGGACATTGGTGGAGAGATGTTGACAATGGTGGTGGGAATTTCTGCTAAAAAAATTGTCAAAAGTTCAACTGTGAATAACATGATGCTTTAAATAAAATATAAAAAAAAGACATTAAAGCTGGAGTGACAGCACAGCAAGTAGGGGGCTAGTCTTGGAAATGACTAACCCAAGTTTGAACCTTCACACCCTATATGGTCCCAGAGCAATGCCAGGGATTATTCCTGAGAGTAGAATCAGAACTAAGTTACCCTGAGTACTTTCAGGTGTGAACCCCAAACTAAAAACCAAGAAAAAATTTGACTCAAAGGAATAATTTTCCAGGAGAGAATCTCTCTTTAACATATATTGAAGAAATCAGGGAGATAGCATGGAGATAAGGTGTTTGCCTTGCATGCAGAAGGATGGTGGTTGGAATACTGGCTTCCCATATGGTCCCCAGAGCCTGCCAGGAGCGATTTCTGAGCATAGAGCCAGGATTAAGCACTGAGCGCTGCAGGGTGTGACCCAAAAACAAAACCAAAAAGGTCCCAGATATTGAAGGGACTAAAAAGATTGACTCGGTCTTAGGATGCAGCAGGATATATTCAGAAGTGGTCATTACACTCAACCATGGACTGATGTATCTACCAAACTTGTTTCAAGGGAAGCTAAAAAGGAGTGTCACTACCTAATGTAGTTTGAAAGAAAATGAATTTTTTTATAAATTTTGAAGGTGACTCTGGGCAAAGAGATAATACAGTTATCTGTAAGGCACTTGTTTTGCACACAGCCAACCCTGGTTTGATCCCTGGCACCCCTTAAGGTCTTGATAAGCCCCATTAGGAGTGACTCCTGATTATAAACTAGGAATAAACCCTGAGCACTGTTGAGTACAGTTTCTTAACATATCAAAAGCTGTTTTTATTTTTATTTTTTTAAGAAAATAGTGCTAATGGAGATACTAATCATTTGACTGCTCTTACCTGCCTTTCTTATCAGTTTAAACTGTATCCTACTTTTGGATAAAACCCAACTTTGGTAATAATCACATTTCCCAGGCTACTGCATTTTTGTTTTTTAAAAATAAATATCTGACAGTAGGCTATACCCTGGAAGACTGGAGGGTCAAAAGAGGAGAAAGGAGAAGCCAGGTTTTCTCTCTCTCTCTCTCTCTCTCTCTCTCTCTCTCTCTCTCTCTCTCTCTCTCTCTCTCTCTCTCTCTCTCCCCCTCTTTTACCTTTTTTGCTTTTAGCAGTTTCTCTGACAGCAATTGAGTCTCTTCTTGGGCCCTGGCGCCCACTTATAGCATCACCTTTGTCCATCCTCCTTTTGGCAATCTTGTTTTTTTTCTCTTGGCTTCTTTAATTTAGGGCTGGTAGCAGCTTCTGCTCATCGCAGAGCTGTTTACAATCGCTGACTCTTTTCTTTTCCTCACTGGGCAATCAATTCCCTGTATTAAATGTTCTAAACAGAATGTTTCTTATTGTTGACTGGAACATGGTTGATTCAATATGTAAGGTTACATTTTTTATTTATCAGACATTGAACTCAATTTTTAAAACATATACATCACCACACTGAAAACTCACAAATCTATGAATTTTACAGATGAGAAATGAGAAGCTTGTAGTACTGTGGTATTGCATAGTCAGACCAAAGTCAAAAATCTATTGAGGTTTTGGGATTAAAATCGAGGCATTCTGTTTAATCACTATAGGATATTGCACCACACTTGTCTCTATTACGACCTTGGGAAGCTTCTTGTCAACCAATCAAGAATCTTTTGCCCTCTGAAAGTGACACATGCACATAAAAAAAAGTGATTTTCCTCTCTAGGTTTTAACTTAAAAAACAAATCGGTTTAAAAATGTAAGTTCTGGCAGAAATTCCAGAGATAATAAAAACAGAAGTGGAAAAAAATCATATATAATGTTCTAGCAATCAATATTAATACCTGAACATTTTTCTTCTGGTCATTTTTTCCTGTGAGAAAAAACAATACCTTTGAAATTACTTTTCATAATTTAATTTTAAAGAATAAAGCTATGATCAGAGCAGGGCTGGAGCAATAGCGTGGCAGTAGAGTGTTTACCTTACACGAAGCTGACCCAGAACAGACCTGAGTTCAATCTCTGGGATCACATATGGTCCCATGAGCCAAGAGTGATTTCTGAGTGCATAGTAAGAGACTCACAGGATGTGGCCCCCAAACAAACAAACAAACAAAAACCAACACCACCAAAATAAAACTATGATCAGAGATTAGGTATTTCAAATACAAATATCTGACAAAAGAAAGCAATATGTGTGTGTGTGTGTGTGTGTGTGTGTGTGTGTGTGTGTTTTAAAGGTTTGCTGTTGAGTGCATTGCCTTGAAAGTTTACTTGCTAGGAGGTACTATAGATAGTTAGCCAGGTAGACCTAAGGTTAAAGAGAAAGGTGTAAAATCAGCAAAACCTGGCTCTGTGCATACCCTGGAAATGTGCCTACTAAATCTTATTCAGTGTGTGTCAGATTTCTTACATTTCAGTTTTCCCAGAAGATGACTTTGGTATGAAATATTGGAGCTCTTTTAACTGGAACAAAATATTCTCTATTTGTTAGACCAATAATGCTTTAACTTCTTGCATTTTACTAGTGTTTGCCACCTGAATTCTCCCTATCCACCCAAAAAGCAAAACCCAGCAATAATTCAACCTCTGAATGTACATTAGGAAAAGACATGTAGCAGAATGGCTGCAAGCTAAGGTAGACACCCTGGATGAAATTATGATATCTTTTTTTTTTGGTTTTTGGGCCACACCCAGTGACACTCAGGGGCTACTCCTGACTATGCGCTCAGAAGTCGCTCCTGGCAGGCACCGGGGACCATATGGGAACCGGGGGATCGAACCGTGGTCCATCCTAGGCAAGGCAGTAGGCACCTTACCTCCTCCGCCACCTCCCGACTCCCGAAATTATGATTTTTATTTCCTGATCTCCCCTTGCTGCTCTGTCACAGACTGGGTGTTTCACCCAATCTTGTTATCTATCATGCGTCAATCCTTCCAATCAAGGAGAGATAAGTGGATTATATAAACATGGCAGATACTTTGTTATAGGCATTGTGGGAATATAGAGCATTTCAGGAAGGACTCTGCTTGATGCTTCAGTCTGTCTTGGGTTGGGCTTATGTTTTAGGTATCCTCAAAGTTAACTATGACTCAGAAATAGTTATTTATGTTAGACTTGTGAACTTGAAGTTTTGACTTAGAATTCTAAGTTGTAAGTACTGTAAACTTCCTTAGATCTTTCACTGTAATAGGTGGATATTTTCTACCCCGTTATTTTCCTTCCTTCATAATTGCTCTGATTAGTCTTTCTTTGAGGGGATTCCCTAATAACTTTGGAGTAAGGTGTAAGAGGAGAAAAGGACAAAGGTAGTCATAGGGAATAAGTGACAAAGGTAGTCAAAGGGACATTTCTGGATAGAATATATAATGAATTTTGACTATAGCACAGAAAAAGGGGAGATCTACATCAGGAGAGGAAGAAGAGGAAGATGAAGGGGTACAAAATGCATACATAAAACAACTGTACATATGAGGAGCCAGAGAGATAGTGGTAGAGCTTTTGCTTTGCACTCAGTCAACCCAGACAGACCTGGGTGGGATCCCCAACATCCCATATGGTTCCCCAAACCTGCTAGGGGCAATTTCTGAGCTCAGTGCCAGTTCTGAGCACTGTTGGGTATGGCTCCAAAACAAACAAATGAAAAAGAAATATAAAGATGGGCATCAGAGGTATACTTAAGAGATAATCATTTGAGATTTGTAATTACATTATGCTTCACTTCTTGGGTTTGCTTAATTGAAATATAGTCAGATTTTCTTAGAAAAAGGCAACAACCTACTGAAGTCTCTTCGTAGCAAGATCCCATTAGAACACATCATTTTTTGTTGTTGTTGTTGTTGTTTTTGTTGTCTTTTATTTTTTGATTTGTTTGTGTTGTTTTTCTGTGCTGGGAATTGAACCCAAAGAGTTAAATGTGCAAGTGGCAAGGAAAACAGATTATTATAAATCTGGGATAAAGGAATTGGAACAAAGAAAGGTCTGAGATTGATTCCAGTTTTTACCATGTTAGTACATTGCAGTTACTGGCACTAATAAAGATCTCTGCAGTTCATATGTATAAGTAAAATTTCATTGCTGTCTAGATAATAGAGGAAGAAATAAAACTTACTTACCTTGGAGATCATTAGATGATTAGAGAAAGAACATCTGAATGAATAAAGCATTTTCTTATAACCTTCATTTTCCCTGTTTGCCTTGTTTTATAATTTTATGTTTAATTTTGTTATATGTGAATATCTTTTTTGTCTCTGGTAATGGGCAATTGATTCATGATGATTGATGCATTTTGTTATGTGTAGAGGATGCCAATTGTTTAGTTGACCAAATCTTTTCAATTTCACCTCCACTAGGATTCCTTAGTTTTCCTCTGTGATAAGAGGTAATATGAATTCACTAAGATCCATTTCCTTCCTTTTATGAAGCATACTCCAGAACTTTGAGTAATGGTTAGTGAACTTTTATAATGTTTAATCACAGAGATTTAGGAGTTTATCACTTTCCAATTATTAAAATTTTACTAATTTAAGTACTTTTTATTTTAGGAATTGCTTTATTTTTTTTCCTTCTTGTAGGCAAGCTGTGTCCTTTTTTTAAAAAAAATTTCTTATTGAAACCATTGTGAATTACAAGTCTTTCACATATAGTCTTTCACATCACACACATAGTGACATTGAATTAAGGACATTTCCATCACCAGTGTTGACTGACGCCCTCCACATAGTTCCCATCATGCCTCCCATACCTCCTTAGCCCTCTGGTCTGCTAGTATAACAGGTCCATTTTATGCTTAGCTTGTTATAGTTTGGATCTCTTGATCCTATTGTTGTTGACTTTGGCTTGGGTCTTTAGTGCTGACCATTTTATTTTCCCATTCAAAGCACCTGAAACCACTTGGCCCATGGGTCCCATTCACTTTTTTTTTCTTTTCTCAATTTATAGGAAGACATAGAAATATGAGTCAGAACAAAGTGATTCATGTTCTAAGGTTCTGTGAAAATGGCAAGAGCCCTTATCTAAAAGATATAAATAAAATTTAAATAATGGGGGTCAGATATGGTTTCTTTTTTTTTCCACAGTAAATTTGGGGAACTTAGAAAGAAATTTTCAGGGCCAAAGTGATGGTGCAAGTGGTAGGGCACCTGCTTTGCACGTGCTAACCTAGGAAGGACCTTGGTTCAATCCCAGGAATGATTTCTGAGCGCATAGCCAGGAGTAACCCGAGTGTCACTTGGTGTGGCCCCCAAACCAAAACCAAAACCAAAACAAACAAAAAAACAACAAAAACAAAACAAAACAAAGAAAAAACCAAGGGGTGGGGGGGGACAAAAAAGAAAGAAACTTTCTTGGACTAAAAAATACAGGGTGTCTCGATCCATAGAACATACTATTATAAGATCAACTCCAGGCTCCAGTCATGTTAGTTGATCAACTCCAAGGTCTTCCTTGATGGTTCCAGGAAAAACTCTACTGAGTTTCTGTTGTAATTAGTCTTCTGTAATTAGATACCTTGTTATTGGGGGGGGGGTTGGGCCACACTCAGCAGTGCTAGGGGTTACTCCTGGCTATCTGCTCAGAAATAGCTCCTGGCAGGCACAGGGGACCATATGGGACACCGGAATTAGAACCAACCACCTTTGGTCCTAGATCGACTGCTTGCAAGGAAAACACCGTGCGCTATCTCTTCAGCCCCAGTATCTTGGTTTTTGCACAGATTTTTGGATAAAGCTGGGGTGTCATGAAGTGACTTCTGATTTTATCTCACCATTAGGTTGCAAGGTAGGGCAATCTTCCCATAGATCAAGTTGTTGCTGTTTCCTTGTTGTCAGGGTGTCATATGAACTTAGCCTGGAAAAAGTTGGTGCCAGCGTGGCATTAGTGTCGCCACAGGGTTTGTTTGATTTCTGGTTAGGTAAACTGTGTTCTTAAAGTGTATAGAAAGATACACTTTCTGTTTATTTATTTTGTTTTGGGGGCACACCAAGCAGTATCCAGGGAGTACTCCTGGTTCAGTGCTCAGGGATCACTCCTAGTAGGAGGGGTCCATATGGGATGCCAGGGATCAAACCCGGGTGAGCATATAAGACAAGCATGTAAGACAACTAACCTATTCTCTCTACTGTAGCTTTGGCTCCATACTTTTAAAGGTAAATTTATTGGGGCACCATGGCTTACAAACTGTTATTAGTAGAGTTTCATACATGAACTATTCCAGCACCATACATGCCACTCAGATGTCTGCTTTCCTTCACCACTTATCTAGTGTTCTCGCCCTTTCCCCAACAGCCCTGTGGTAAATTTCCTTTTTAAGACAAGTTCTCATTTCTGTTGTTTTGGAGCAATTTTTATTTCCTATTGTTTCCTCATATTCCTCATATAAAAGATATCATTTTGTGGGGCCAGAGCAGTGGCACAAGGGGTATGGCTTCTGCCTTGCCTGCGCTAGCCTAGAACAGACTGTGGTTCGATCCCCCTGCATCCCATGTGGTCCCCAAGTCAGGAGCTATTTCTGAGTGCATAGCCAGGAGTAACCCTGATTGTCACTGGGTGAGGCCCAAAAACCAAAAAAAAAAAAAAAAAAAGAAAGAAAGAAAATATATCATTTTGTTTCTATTCCTCTCCTTCCATATTACTTAATTTGACCTGATAATGTATAGTTTCATTTGACAGCAAATTTAATTATTTTTATAGCCAAGTAGTATTCCGTTATATATTGTACCACTGTTTCTTTTTTCAGTCATTTAATCATTGACACAGGTTTTTTTCCAGATTTGGCTATTGTGAATTGGGCTGCAATAAATAGAGGAGTACAGATATCTTCTTTTCTAAATTGACTTTTTGGATCCTTGGGAGTAGAATTGTTGGATCATATGGAAGTCTGATACCTAGTTTTTTGAAAAGTGTCTATATTGTTTCTCAAAAAAACTGAGTCAATTCCCACTAGCAGTGAATGAGGGTCTCTTTTTGCTCACGTGCAAGGCAATGCTGGCTGATTTTGTTCTTTGTGATTTGTGTCAGTATCACTGATCCACGATCATATTGAACTATTGTTTTGATTTGCATTTTCCAGATAACAAGTGATTCAGAGTATTTTTTTTTCATTCATTTTGGCCATCTGTATGCTCCCTTTGAGCAGGCTTCTATTCATCTCTTGCCTCCTACACTCCTGTCATTTTTTTCCTGCTTGACTTGAGTAGCTACCTCCTAAAAAATGAGCTAACTAGTTTTGTATCTAAAAAACTCAAACAATAATACCCAAGTCTTCTCCAGCAGTTCAAGATATGAAATATTAACTCTGGAACTACCAGGAATAAAATTGGAGGCCAGAGTCAAAATACATTGTGACTTGGAGAAGACTGACCTGAGTTTAATATCAGTATACATTTAGACCCCAGAGCTCATCAGAAATTATCCTGGAGTGCAGAGCCAAGAGGAAACCCTGAGAAAGTCTGGGTATGCAAAATATTTTTTTTTAAAAAGAGAGAAAATTTAAAGCAGAAAGATAGACTCTAGTTTGAAACTTTGAATCATCTTAATCCCTCATCTATCCCTTCCACTTGATACTTTCCTCATAGATATCATCATCTATTCCTTAGAGTCTAAAAATAATAAACATTATTATGTATTCAATGTATCATCATTACTTCTACTCCATGTAAGTGAAACCATACAGTTTGTTTTTCAGTTTCTGATTTATTTCCTTAGCATAATCATCTCAATTCCATTTGCATTGTTATGAAAGGTCAGAGATTACATGGACAATCAATGATTAAAATATACTTTTTTTTTAATCCTGAACATGTATTTCTCTGATCTTCAGTGCTCTGTGTGTTCCTGAAAACACTGGTGCTAGAGTCACCCCCTCTTCCCTTAGGAAGAGTATGTTCAGTTGTTATTAAAAAGTACATAGGTGAGAGTGAGAAGGGAGAGAAACTCTCAGGAGTCCAGTGACATAAAAGATCTGGGTAAAAAAAAAAAGAGTGGGTCTGGAAGAGTGGTGGCACAGGTGGTAGGGCATTTGCCTTGCATGCGCTGACGTAGGATGGACTGTGGTTTAATCCCCCGGAGTCTAAAATGGTACCTCAAGCCAGGGGTAATTTCTGAGTATATAGCCAGAAGCCACCAGATGTGACCCCCCCCTGAAAAATTAAATAAAAAGGTCTGGGCAAAGCAATAAGGCAATGAAGACTTCCTAAGACTCAAAGCAGAGGTTTACTGTATTGGAGAGTCGAGGCATGATTAACTTTAAAATATTTCTATGAGGGAAAATTTTTGTTGTCACTTTTTTTTTTTGAAGAGAGAAGTTCTCAACATACTGGATATAAAAAGTTCATATCAAGTTATCTCAACAAAGACAGTGACTAGAGAGATCAGTAATAACTTATTTTCGTGGCCTGGCAAGGTTCAGTTCAGGACAGCAAACCACCCAGATGTACCTCCAATGTTTCTGCTCTGATTCAAATAAATCACATTTGAAGACATTGTACTGCTTCACATCAGGGGTGAGAAGTGTTTGTGCAAAATAGTGTAAGCTCTGAGGGGCTGGGAAGGGTGGATTCCCGGCATTGAGCAGAAGGGCTGTAATGAGAAGGGTCTTCCTGCTGAGAATTGCCAGAATGCGTTTATTGATTGGAGGTGAGTGCAGGGAATGTAAAGTTGGTAAGTTTTGCAGTTTAATCTGACATCTGTCATTCCTGGAAGAATGAACAGTTCAAAGTAAAGCCTCATCCATATTGATGTGTCAGAAGATAGCTGGGTTAGGAAAAATGGGGCCCAGGAGATCAAGTGTAGGAGAGCTCAGTCCGTTAAGTTCTTCCCACTGGCCATTCATAACACATAGACCAAGCCAATTGCCTTGTTGAAAGAATTATAAAATAATGTCCCACTGGAAGTAGCGAATATAATGCTTGACTCAGAGCAGATATTCACAAAATACTATTCTTCTTTCAAAGATAAGGGAAAGCTTTGAAAACAGATTTCCGAGCTACTCAAGAGAAAAAAAACCACACCTATATGTAATTAGGGTGTGCAGACAAATTGAATTTTCCACTTTGCAAAGGGGAATTTTTAATTTCATAGAGATGAAGAAATTACAGAGGTACTGCAAATTTTGTTTTTCAACATTCCGGGGAAAATCCTTCGACTTTGACTCCCCTGATCTTCCTGTGGATTTTGGCGATGCTACTAAAAGCCACATGCTGGGTGTCCAGGCTCTGTGAAGTACAGCTGGTCTTGGGCCCTGTCTCAGGTAAATAATGGGCACTTTGGGCTGCAATTTCTATTCCTGAATAGGCCTCCTATCTCAGAGTCATGCTTCAACAAACACTCAATTAAAAGGAAAAAACCTCTGGGTGATGGAAGGCACCCTATTACTGAGAAGCAGGGGATGTTTACTGAAGAAAGCTACTTCTCCCTAGTTACTGGTAGCCTAGCAAAGATTTATGAACCATTTTGTCCCATAGCTATCAAACCTGAAATGTGAAGTTTAAAACAGTGAATTTTTTCATCAACAAAACAAACTAGGTCATGAGAGTTGCTTAGAATTAAGAAATCGGCAAAGCAACAGAGCATTAAAGCCATGGTAAAAAGGACCCAGACCTGGGGTGATGCTGTTCGCAAAACTCTACCAATTTTAGGATCAGAAACCTGTGGGTGAGAAATCAATGTGATTTTGCTGTTGTTGTTTTTGGACCACACCCGGCAGCGATCAGAGGTTATTCCTGGCTCTGCACTCAGAAATCGCTCCTGGTTTGGGGAACCATATGGCTTACCGGAGGATCAAATAGCAATCTGTCCTAGGTCAGCATATGCAAGGCAAACACCCTACCTCTTGCACCACCACTCTGGCCCCATCAATGTGATATTTTTAAATTATTAAACACCCACTCACTGCTCATGAGAATGATGCAACTATTTTCTTTTCTTCTTCTTCAGTCTACAAGAGTAGTCAGAAGGCATTCAGGTGGGTTGCCATCACAGGGCAATCCTGTTTAATTCATACCACTCAACTAGCAGTATTACTAGGAGCAATGTCATTAAGAGAGCAAGATTAATCGGGAAAGGCACTAGTATTACATGCAGCTGACCTGGTGCTAGTTCTAGCACCCCCATACGATTCCCCGAGCTTACCAAGCGTGATCCCTGATTGCAGAACAGAAGAAGTAAGCTCTTTGTACCACTGAGTATGGACCAAAAACAAACAAACAAAAAGGAAAACACTGAAAACAAAAATAAAGAAATGTTATTAAGAGAGATGCCAACGAAAAGTGGGAAGAATTTGTAGGCAAAGTGAACATAGCATTCTATACTGATGTTTGCCATGCAGTAAAAACTGCATGCTTAGTTCTGAATTGCCATTAAACTGGCAGTTTGGTTTCCTGAGAGTTTTGTCATTTAAGACTATAGGCTGTTACCAAACTAAGACTGTTCCATCCCCCCTTCCTTTTTTTCAAAGAAAACTTTCCTCCAGAGTACTGTGGTTGAGTTTTATAAGCAGTCCTCTGAGCACAGTTTCAAAATGGGCTTTTTGCACTGGAATTGCCGACCTCTCAGCTACACATGTTTCTGAGTAAGACACAGCTCTTCCCCAGTAATATGCCCTCTGGGGAAAGACTTAGGAATAAGAAATTTCAAAAAATGTAAGAAGGGCTAAAGCTTGCTTGGTTTCCTTAAAATCTCAATATCTTTTATTTTTATGGGTTTATGAATTAAGACAAGGAGTGACTCATCTTTAATGGTGTTAAAATAAAGTGTCCAGACTCTACCACTGCCTTAAAACAAACAGGTCAAACAGCAGAAATGTTCCAGTTGAAAGCTTGGGAACAGGAAGCCAAGGCTCCTTATAAGAAGACTAAAACTGCATATTTTTTCAGAATTTTAGGCGTTAAAATCAGAGATGAAAATTGCTAACTGAGTAGTCTTTTTCAGAAGACCTCTTTGGGTGTCATAGCTGAGAAGTACCTGCAGAAATGAAGACTTCATCAGTCTCTTTTCTAACTTCTCTCTTTCCTTCCACTAGATATTTTTGGCACTACCACTAATGCCATACCAGGTCCTGGGATCAGGGTTAAAATAAGGAACTGTACGCAATCAATGTGAAGGAAACAAAAAAGCCCAAGTAAATAGACAAATAAAATGATTATAGACTATAATGGTCTGTTTTACAAAAACAATTAAAACTCAGAGTTAGTGAACAGCATGAAAATAAACTACCAAGAAATGCCTTTGGAGATATAGGCATATAAACAGAGATGATCAGGAAAATGGAGTATGACTATATTTGCCGGGGGGATAAGATAGTTAATTTCCTAAAAATGGACATTAGGGTTGGAATAAAGTATACCGCTGGTATAAAAAAAAAAAAAAAGAAAAGAAAACCCAGACATGGATGCAAGTTTCTCTCTCACTCTTTATAATGTTGCTATCTTGTATATGTCATAAGCTTCCATTGAAAAGTAATTTTAGGGAATCTGGCATTTTTAAATTTCAAGGGACAGAATTCCAAAACTAGTTTGGTGAGAAAGGGGGAGCAATTGAATTGTGACTTCAACCAACGCTATGGATGGGAAGGTTCTGGGGGGAAGCCATTGTGGTTCATTTTTCTCTATTTGATGAGCAAGATAATTGTTTCTTATTATGACCTGATTGATGTGCAGTATATTTGCCTAAATTTGCCATTGGTGAGTACAAAGATAGTCTTCCCACAATTTCAGTTTCATTCATCCTTAATAAAGAACCATTTTGTTCTATCTCATATAATGAGGGGAAAAATAGTGGCTGCTACCAAGAGCAAACAGTCCTATGATCATTGAGTGGAAATAAAAAATGATCAGACTTAAATACCGAACCCAAAGTCAACGACAACTAAATCAAGTCTCCCAATCTACAATAGGTTATATACAAAAGGACCTATTATACTAGCAGTTCAGAGGGTTAAATGGGGGAAGGTGTGGGATGCATGCTGGGAACAGAGGCAGAGGGAGGACAACTCTGGTGGTGAAAATGGCCCTAATTTACTCTCACTATGTATCTTAAATATAACTGTGAAAGACTTATAATTCACATTGGTCTCAATAAAAATTAAAACAAATCAAAAAAAAGGCTGCCATCTTCATATCCAAATAGACAGAGCACCATGAGGGGCAGACAAAGATTAAGTACAGCTCCTCTGCAGATGGGAGACTTCTGTATGTGTGTGTGTCCCTAATTGCTTGCAAGTATGCATGAGAAAATGTGATCTGAATGAATGAATGTATTTTAAGATTATTGTGAATGAGTGTTTGTGGGAAAATTGTGTGTGTGTGTGTGTGTGTGTGTGAGAGAGAGAGAGAGAGAGAGAGCATATGTGGGTGAGTTGATGTGAATATTCCAATGTGCCATTATTGATATGCATGGGACTAAAGATCTATTTGAATTTATAAAAGTATATGTATGCATGTATGTATTATTATTAGGAGTTGATTATGTCTTTCCACTTTGTTCTTATGCTGAAGACCACTGGCCACAGGAGTGGGCTATAGTACAGTGGGTAGGGTTGTCTGACTTGAACTAACAGATTTGGGTTCAGTTTTAAGTATTCCACATGATCCCCTGAGCTCATCAGGAGTCTGAGCACAGGGTCAGGAATAAGCCTTGGGCACCTTCAAATTTGACCCCTCTTATATTCCCCACCAAATACATTAAAAGAATAATCCCTAGTATCTCAGAATGTGACCTGTGTAAATGGATCACTATAGAATTAATCAAATTAAATCTAAGTCATCACAATGGATTTAAATTCAATATATGGTCTAGTGTCCTTATACAAAGAAGAAATTTTAATTCTAAGACACACATAGATGAAGATAATGTAAGGGATATGAGGAGAAAATGCCCATTTATAGAGAATACATTTTCATATATTTCATACATTTCACACATTTTCATATATTTCACAATTTTCAAGTACCCTGGGAAGCAATTCATCCTGCCACCCCATAATCATTAATCATGTGTCAAAGAAACCTTGAGAGAAAGAACCTTCCACTTTAAACTTGGATACCCAGTATTGACCATGCAGCCCACTTTTAGTAAGTATTAAATATCTGGTTTGCCTACTATAACCTTCTACTTGAAATGTTTTATTATCAAGTAAAACAAATATAGAAAAATTCACAGAGCAAGATTATAGCCAGTGTCTTATCACAACAGGAACACTGTCAAACTGCTACCTAGAGCAAAACAATACAATATTGTCAGTGTTCCAAAGGGCTTCTTGCCCACTGTGCGTTTTCATCTAGTCTATCATCTTCCTCTCCCCTCAGGGATAACCAATGCCTGATTTTGATGATAATAACTTTCTTGATATTTTTTCAACATCTGAGCTTATATTCACAAATACAACATTGTTTGCTTGGCCAATAATAAAAACTTGTTCATCTTCACCAGAAATCAAGACAATGGAAAATTATGACGATTATGTCATGACACTATATACAACAGAATGATGAAAATTAAAATGGTGATGTCAAGAAATTTGAGAAGAGGAAATTTCAAATATTAAGGATATATAACACTTTGGAAATGTCAGACTATCTCAGGTTAAACTTCTACAAGCCCAATGTAGTCCCAATGTAGACAAGCCCAATGTAGTTTATGCGAGACATAAACTAGATTGTCATAGCAGCAATATGTATGAATATGAGTGAAATATAGTATGGTCTGATAAAAATCACACTGTATTTTGAGGGGGGTCACATCTGGTGATGCTCAGAGGTTACTCCTGGCTATGTGCTCAGAAATCGCTCCTGGCTTGGGAGACCATGTAGGACGCCAAGGAATCGAACCATAGTCGGTCCTAGGCTAGTGAAGGCAAGGCAGACGCTTGATGACTCCATGCCACTTCTCTCACACTGTGCTTTTTATTTGCCACAATTAATAGTGAAATTGAACATTATTTGGTTTTTGGTTAGTGGTGATGGCACAGATGTTTCAGTTGTTTTCATTTTTAACTTTAAATATCTCCATTAGACATCCATGTGGTGATGCCAGATACAGAGCTGGGCATAAGTGGAGTTGATGAGAAAAGTGACAAGAGTGACAGGAAATCGAGCCCACATAATATAGACAGTATTGAGAACAGTGAAAGGTAAAAGACTGAAGGTATGAGCACTGATGGAGAAGATGCCTGAATCCTGAGCCTTGAGTTGGAGAGAGAAATCTAATATATAAGATTGACATGTTATGAAGAGATAAGTAGAAACAAGTGATGGTTCAAATCCAAGAAAAAATTGCCAAAAAGGGGGAGGCAGAGGTAAATTGTTGAATAATGCTAGTAAGTTAAGTAAAATTATGGTTAAGTAAATTTGAGAATATTGAAAGATCTTTGGAACCATGAAAGGAGCATTTTTAGTGAGTGAAAAGGGTTGAGAAAGAATGAAAGTGAAAAATTGGCTATGGAGAGCTTAGATTTTTTACAAGAGTAAAATTTTCCTGTGATTGATAGTTAAGAAATGGTGAATGAAGTTAATAAGAAATAAAAGTTGTATAGTGTTTTTAATATCACATACATATTTATTTATATATGTGATTAAATTTTTGACTATAATTTTAGGTATACAATGTCTCAGTTCCAATCCCAACATCAGTATCCTCATCCTTCCAGTGTTATCCCAAATTCTCTCCTTACTCAATCTACTTTCCAGACATATGAGTGAGAGAAGTGTCACTAAAAAAAGAAAGAAAAAATAAAAAGGAAGAGAAGAAATAAAATTAAATGAATTGAAATACAGTGACAAGCAAACTTATAAAAATTGTTGTATATCCAATGAGGTTATTAAGATTTTGGCAGAAGATTTAGTTCTTGTTGTTAACTGACCATTCTATTATTTCACATGTTTCCAAGCATTAAATGATTTCAGGTATACATTGACATCTAAATTGGTGTGCTGCTATGGGGATGATATCATCAAACAAATGAAGTCCAGGAATACAAAGCACTATTACTTTTGTGGGCCATGATCTTAATTGCCTGGTCTCCCAGAAGTAGGAGAACGTAGGGGATGAGGTGGAGTGTGAGAGTGCCAATGCTCACTCCAAATAAAAACAAGCCCAAATACTGGCAAACTTGGAGTTTGGTCAGATTGGTGAATCTTAGAGGAGAGGCAAAGCAGGGCCATAGGCAGAGTGACGATTATGGGTGATGGATGCAGCAGACATGGCTTTGGCCAGGTAGGGGATTGGCTTGTACTTTTCTCCTGAAATTCCCAGATTTCAGCTGCATGGCCAGCATACTCGTGATCTTTCATGGCTTGTTTTACATTTCATTTTGAGAAAAGAGTGTTTATGGATCTGACTCGGTGAGAATATGGAGATGGCATTTTGGGGCATGGTTTCAGCTGCCAGGTCTCTAGAAAGAGGTAGATGTGGGGGTAGGTCCCACACTTGCTTCAGAAAAGCCCTGGTGATATCAGCCCAAATATCGTCTCTGCAAAGAATTATAGAGGAGTGGTGAGGCAGGGCCATAGGCACAGCAGTGATTATGGGTGATGAATGAAGCAAGCATGGTTTTGGCAGAGCAGGGGCTTGGCCTACCCTCTCATCCTGAGATTGCCAGTTTTCTTCTGCTTGTGTATCCATGATTTTTCATGGCTTGATTTACATCTGTTTTGGAAAAAGAATGAGCCTATGGAACTGGCCCAGTATGAATATGGCAATTGTCAAGTATATCTTTTTTATTTTTTTGGAGGGAAGGGTCATATTCAGTGGTACTCAGGGTTTACTCCTGTCTCTGTGCAAATAAATCACTGCTGGTGGTGTTCAGGGCATGAGATTAAATGCTGAGGATCAAATAGGTTGACACATGTAAGATAATGCCTTACTATACTATTAATGTCTTACTCACTATACTATTGAGCCAATCCCTGTGTGCAAATAACTTTCCTATTGAATATTGTAGTTCTTGGAGGTAGATATCAAGAAGTGCATTTTCATAGTCATTTAGGAACTGTTTTTACCATTTTTTTTTTTTTTTGGTTTTTTGGGTCACACCCGGCAGTGCTCAGGGGTTACTCCTGGCTCCATGCTCAGAAAGTGCTCCTGGCAGGCACGGGGGACCATATGGGGCACCGGGATTCGAACCAATGACCTTTTGCATGAAAGGCAAACGCCTTACCTCCATGCTATCTCCCGGGCCCCTGTTTTTACCATTTTTTAAAGAATCTCCATACTGCTTCTCAGTGGAGCTGAACCAGACAACATTCCCCCATCAGCAGTAAATAAGAGTTTCTTTCCCACCACATTCCCAGCAACACTGGTTGTTATTTTTTTTTATGTTTTCTCACTCAGTATTATCTCACCTTAAATTTTTACTGATAATAAGTGATGTAAACACTTTTTTATATACCCATTGGCCATTCTTCTGTCTTCTTTCTGTGGTTTGCACATCTTGAATATTACCTGATATATATGCAAATAATTTATTCCATTCAATAGATTTTTTTTTGCTCATTTGGGCCACATCTGGAGGGATTAAGGGATACTCCTGGCTCTGCTCTCAGAAATCACTCCTGGCAGACTTGTGGGAACATATGGATAGACGGGATCTAATCCCGGTCAGTCCTGGGTCATCGCATGCAAAGCAAACACCCTAACTCTGTGCTGTCACTCTGGTCCACAATAGGTTATTTATTTATTTATTTTGGGGGGGTCACACCCAGCAGCACTCAGGGGTTACTCCTGGCTCTATGCTCAGAAATTGTTCCTGGCAGGCTCAGAGGACCATATGGGATGCTGGGATTCGAACCACCATCCTTCAGCATGCAAGGCAAATGTCTTACCTCCATGCTATCTCTCTAGTCCCCATTATTTTTTTTAATTTTATGCAGCTTTTGCCATGCAGAAACTTTTAAATTTGATATAGTCTCATCATGTTTATTTTTCTTTCTGTTGTCTTCGCCAATAGAATTATTGAACACTCCTTTGACATCCAAATTCTGCATCATCTGCCTTTATTTTGCTCAGTGTATTTTATAGATTCTAGTCTCATTTTTGAGGTCTTGAGCCAACCTTAAGTTGGTTTTTGTGGAACTCTGTGTGATACAGATGCAGTTTTATTTTATTTTTCTGTTTGCAGCTTTCCCCAACCTCATTCGTTGAAGAGGTCATCTGATGCCACTTCATGAATTTCAGTTTTTTTGTTGTAAATTAGCTGTCCATATAGCTGAGGAGAAAATTACAACATCTTTTCTGGTATGTGTGATTTGGTAGCAACCACTTATTCCAGAGAAATTAGATATAATTCATGTGCCATTGTCTTTGGACAGGTCAGAGTTATTGATTCCATTGTAGAAGAAAGATGATCTTAGAAAAGACAGAATTCTGCTATTGTTGTGGTAGGGTAGCCAATGTGTGAGTGCTGCAGCAAATACTCATGACTCTGTGTCTAGAGGTCACACTTCTGATGATCCTTAGGGTAGCATGCAAAATACTGTGGATTTAATAGGGATAAGCTATCTGTAAAGCAAGCACCTTAACCCATATACCACATCTCCTGTGCTTAAATGTTTCTTTCTTATATTTATGAAATAAGAAGTGATATTTTTACTTTAAAGATACATGCATAGAAATGTGCAAATTCTTTTTGTTTTGTTTTGGTTCATAAACACTAGTGCTCACTCAACCAGTTTTGAGTTTAGTGATAAGTTTTGGTGGTTTTCAAGAGATCACATGTGGTGCTGAAAATTGAACCCAGATTAATCGTGTATAAGGGTCTTATCCACTGCACTATATTTCTAGTTCTGAAAATTTGTGACTTCTGAGCAAATAAGAGAGCGTGAGATAAGTGTATTTCAGAAAACAGGAAAATAAATCAGCTAGAATATCTTGGCATTTCTGGATAATGTTAAGACATAGATAACTTATTTTGTTATCATTTTGCAATAATACTTTGAAATAAGAATCTGCAGATATTTCTCCAGAATTTAGTGTTGGTTTTTCTCTAGCATTTAGTTAGTTTGGGTGTAGACAAATACTAGGCAGAAAACTGAATATAACAAAGATTGAAGTTCTGTCTGCTGCTTAAGAGAGTGTGGGAGAGAAGTTGAAAAGTATATAAGGTAGTGGCATTACATATAGATTATTAAGATTTAAACTGGCAAAATGGATAAGTAAGAACCTAATGGGTAGTAAATAGGTATGAAGTCCAATGATTTAGATATTCTGGAGACTCAAGGTGCTGTATATCTTGAAATAAAGAAATTAAGCTGAAAATACCATAGATGTGATTAGAGAGAGGGATACTTGAAAGTTATAGCTAGAAAGGGTGAAATTTTTGGTGATGAAAAAGAGAAGGTATAAGCATGGAAGTGAATGATCAAGGTAGGATACAGTATAAGTACAATTATGGGTAAAAAAATCAAGGTCATGGGGCAAGGGAAATAGCATGTGGATAGGGTATATTCTTTTCATGGGTGGGACCCCAGTTTAATCCTCAACACCATATGGTTTCCTGAATATGAAACCCAAGTGGTTTTGATACTGCAGAATAAGAGCAGCATTGTATTTTTGGCCTTAACAATAAATTTGTTTCACCAGGAGTGGTCTTGGGACCACATGGGAGGTGTTCTGTATTCCCCAGTCACTCTCAAAAGAAAAATAATAAAATCAAGTACATAGTAGATCTTGGTTTGCTTTTGTTTTTTAAATTGGGCCATATCCAGTGATATTCTGGGGGTTATTCCTGACTCTACACTTAGGACTTATCCTTGGTGGTGCTTGGGGGACCATATGGGATGCTGAGATCAAATCTGGGTTAACCACATACAAGGCAAGTATACTATTGTTCCACCACTGTACTATTATTCCAGCTCATATGACAGATCTCTGTGCTTATGCGATCAGCAAAAAATTGTTATAGAAATACAGAGAAAGAAAATAAATCAAAACCAAATTCTTGCATTTATTTACTCATTTTGAATGGGCTATACTTGACAACACTCAGGGATCTATCCTGGCTCTGCACTCAGGAATTACTTTTGGTTATGTGTGGCAGGTCATAAGGACTGCCTGAGATCAAACCTGGGTCATCCATGTGTAAGGAAAGTTCTTTACATATTATACTCTCTCCAGCTCCTCTAATTGAGGTTCAGTGGGGGCAGGAAAGAATGAATGTATTATAAGAAGTTGAGTAGATAGTTCTCGAAGATTCAGGGTAAGGGTTTGTAGGGTATGAAAGGAAAAAAGATTGGATTAGATTAGAGACATATCCTATGTGAGATTCAGTAAGTTATCTGCATGAATAGCATTGAATTTGGTTTCTAAGTTTTCTAAGGAAGAGATAGATAATTCATTTTAAGCTGAATCTT
>PVKC010015920.1:0-21134 GCA_004027635.1 Crocidura indochinensis
CCAGTATAGATCCAGGAGTAACTTCTGAGTGCCACCGGGTGTGACCCAAAAAAAAAAACAAAACAAATAATCAACCATATAAGATATTAAAGAAAACATAGCTTCTCAGATTCTTGTTAAATGTCTTCCTAAGTCTAAACACTACATTTTATGGTTTTATATATCAGGCTTTCAGTGAGAAAAAAGTATTGCTATTATTTTTATTCACATCCATTTCTTAGTTCATTCTATATTTCTTTATTCTGTCTTTTTACCTTTTGTTCTATGTTTTTTTGTTTGGCTGTTTTTGAATTATACCCAGTGGTACTCCGTGATTACTCCTGGCTCTGTGCTCAGGGGTCACCCTGAGAAGGCTCAGAGAACCATAAGATGAAGTGATAAAATCAGGTTGCTTCTGTATATAAAGCAAGTGACCTACCCACTAATATCATTAGTCCAGTCTCATGCTATATCTAATTGGACATATTATGTCTATTTATCTTCATTCCTTTCTTCTTTGGACAATCTTGCAACCTACTCTTTGTCTTCTATGATCCAAAACACAGACATCTGAACAGATTAATATATCTCAAAAAATGTTGTGCCTTCTCTCTCATCTGTACCATCACTGGATATATCGCACCTCTTTAAATACTACATAATTAGGAACATCCTACCATACACACACCATAAAGTTCATTTTTCATTTTTCATCTCTTATCATCATCAAATTACTTAATATGCATTTTCTATTATAAATTAGAGGAATATGACATGGCAAGATGTCCACTAATCATTAAACTTCCAGATAAATCAACTGACAATCTCTTCAATATTTGCCACTGGGTAAGCCTATTAAATTTTCCCATCTCTCTTTACTCAACCAATTATATGTTGTCCATAATACTTAGGGATTCTCCAACATTGTAAGAAATTACATAAAAAAACATACTGAGATACACTATAAACTCTAAAACCTAAATAAATATATACTATTATTTTAGTATAATGTCAAAGATGTTTTCCTTTGAGATTAATAAAGGCCACAATTTAATTAAAATAACATAGATAAAAAAGACTATTAAAATAAAAAATAATATTTTGAAAGTATATTAGATGTCCTCTATCTAGACCTGGGAGCACACAACTAAATATTAAAATTTGACGAGCTCAAGAAAAATAATGGAAGCACATTCTCAATACCTATATCTAGATATGTAACTATATTGTGCATGTTTGTGTATTTGCTGTGGTTTTATTAAATCTCTCAAAAAAAGAACATTACAATTGCCCACTAATCTATAGACCAGTGGTCCTCAAACTACGGTCCGTGGGCCACATATTGTATTTGTTCTCGTTTTGTTTCTTCACAACAAAATAAGATGTATGCAGTGTGCATAGGAATTTGTTCGTAATTTTTGTTTTTACTATAGTCTAGCCCTCCAATGGTCTGGGGGACAGTGAACTGGGTCCCTGTTTAAAAAGTTTGAGGACCCCTGGTATAGACTATAGATTCTCAAAACTTATATTTTGAAATTATTACTACTACATTACTACTACATTATTACTTATTATTGTTACATTATTACTACATTATATATATTATTACTACAAATACTTTATAGTTTAAACCCCTAATGCTGCATTCTATATGGTAAGTAAAATGAATAGCATTTATAAATCACTTCAATATTCTCCACTTTAATTTAACCCCCAACTAATATAGTATTTTTCCAGGTCATAATAAAATTAATGTTTTCATATGGTATACTTTAACATTTTCCTCTAAAATGAAGGTACATTTTCATTATATAGATAGCTTTCATTTCATTTCATGAGGCACATTAATTTAAAGAACACAATTGAATTTGATTCTTATAAGACTGAAGTGTAAGATAAATATAAAAGCACTTCTCAAACATAGGTTTATTGAGATAATATTGATATATAAAAGTAAAATCGCGGGGCTGGGTGGTGGCACTGGAGATAAGGTGCCTGCCTTGACTGCGCTAGTCTAGGACGGATCACAGTTCGATCCCCCGGTTTCCCATATGGTCCCCCAAGCCAGGAGCGACTTCTGAGCACATAGCCAGGAGTAACCCCTGAGCATCACCGGGTGTGGCCCAAAAACCAAAAAAAAATTAAAATTGCTTATGATTTCTTATTAACTTACTGGTTGGGGCCACATCCAGTGGTGTTCAGAGCTTTCTTTAGGTTCTGAATTCAGAGATCATTCCTGGAAGTGCTCAGGGAATATATGTAGTGATGAGGATTGAACTCTGGTTGGTCATGTGCAAGGCAAGAGCCCTATCTGCTGTACTATCTCTACTACCTGGACTATTTATTATTTAGAAGTACAATATTACTACACGATGCCCACTATTAGAGGTGCCAGTGTCCTTCTTCCACTATCCACTTACCTCTATTATGTATTCTCCTAACGCTTGATAACTTCAATTCAATAGTCAGAGTATAAAGCTCAGAAATACCTCTCTTAAGGAAATCAACCCCACCTCAGAGTGAGTCCCAAGCTCACCTCTCAGAAAAATGAATAAGTTCTATGCTCTTTCAAGCATTTCATACTGCCATGTTTACATATTAAATGTACACATCTTCAGATACTACAAAACTATACAAATATAGTGTATAGTACCTGAAGCACAAACAAAGTAATTTCTTTAGCCTATTACTGTATTTTAGCAAATCAGATGAGAAAGATGTGTATTTTTTTTATTTTGGGTCACACCCAGTGACACTCAAGGGTTACTCCTGGCAATGCACTCAGAAATCACTCCTGACTTGGGGGGACCATATGAGATGCCAAGGATCAAACTGAGGTCCATCCTGGGTCAGCTGCATGCAAGACAAATGCCTTACCACAATGCCATTGCTCTGGCCCAGATGTGCATACATTCGTGAGATGTCTGAATTAGATGATATTTTATATACATTGCATTTTTATATATTTTTTATTTTAAACACCTTGATTACATACATGATTGTGTTTGGGTTTCAGTCATGTAAAGAGCTCCACCCATCACCAGTGCAACATTCCCATCACCAATGTCCCAAATCTCCCTCCTCCCCACCCAACCCCCGCCTGTACTCTAGACAGGCTTTCTATTCCTGACAGACATTCTCATTATTAGGATAGTTCAAAATGTAGTTATTTCTCTAACTAAACTCATCCCTGTTTGTGGTGAGCTTCATGAGGTGAGCTGTAACTTCCATCCCTTCTCTCTTTTGTGTTTGAAAATTATTATTCCAAGAATGTCTTTCATTTTTCTTAAAACCCATAGATGAGTGTGTTTCTCTCTCTCTCTCTGACTTATTTCACTCAGCATAATAGATTCCATGTACATCAATTTATAGGAAAATTTCATGATATTTTTAAGGATGTAGCTTGGTTGGGGGTATAGTTCAATAGACATTTAACATATATATGAGTTATTGTTTTTTATTCCTGTACTAAAATATAAATAAAGTATATAAATTTATTTCTTTCAAGAGTATGGTAGTGAACTTGTGATAACTTAAGATTCTTTTTTAAAATGCTTATAGTGCCTATTTTATTAATACATAAGATTGCTTTCTAATTATACTTACCCATTATTTGTATGTTAATACATTCTCTGTAAATGCTAGAGGACATTAAAAATGTCTCTCTTAAACAGTTTGTATACTTTCCTGTAATTTTTATTTACACTAGTAATTTGTTCGATAAGACTTTCTCTTTTTACACTATAGATATAGTAAAAAGAAATCTTATGTTCAACCAGAACATTTTTAGATCAAAAATTCTTTCTTTTTTTGTTTTTGTTTTTGAGTCACAACTCAAAAAAATGCTCAAAAATTAATCCTGCCAGTGATTGGGGGACATGTGGGATGCCGGAAATTGAACTGAACCCAGTTCTGTTTTGAGTTGGCAGCATGTAAGACAAAGTCTTTAACCACTGTACACTCGAGACCCCAGATGAGAAATTCTGAATTGATTCTAAGTTAATCAGACTTTAATTTGTAACTCAATAAGTTTTATACTGTACATAATTTACATATACATATAACTTTAGAAATATGTCATATATTTAAAATTATTATGCAGAATTATTGATTTGTCAATTGATCTGAAATATTTATTTTCAAATTATTTCAGAGCTTCCAAAACACAGATTTGCTAGGATCCATCTGTAGCACCAGAGAAAAAAATCTGTTTCTTTAAGTCGTTTTATGAGGGTGCCAAAAGGCATAAAAATATGAAGCCATTTAATAGCCAGACTCTTTGAAAGTACCAAGCACACATAGTGTGCATGCTACGTTTAATCACACTGATGGATTTACATGTAATGTCTCAATTCCAGACTCCCTCATTAGCGCAGTCAATCTCAAAGTTCTCCCTGGTGAGTGAAGGGTGAAGGTGACTTCAACACCCGTGAGAGGATGGCTGGATATTACCAACAATCAGAAAAAGACAGTGGGAAAAAGCTCTACCATATGAGGCTATAATCCGAGCTGTGGTCAATGTGTTGAAAGCTTTATATTTCCTGACCACAGGATCTTTCTATAAAATGAGGAGGGAGGGGGGATATTCCCAGGATTAGCCAGCTGGCTATTTCTATATGCTTATTAAAATTTCTGGAAGAAATAGTGGGACCTTTAGACCCTTTTAAAAGATATCCACAAGAGAAACCATAAGCCCCCAACCATTACCTAAGCACTATAGTTAATACAAAAGGACAGAATAAGTATTTTCAAACTTAAAATTTGACAGTCACCATATTGGCTTGGAAAAAAGTAAATGGTGGCAAAGGCAGTAGTAGTAACTAGCAGAAGCAAGGAGAGGTTCCAGATGTCACCATCAGAGGAAATTCTTTTCTCTTTTAAGGACCCTTGGGTCAGCCTTTTCAATTTGGAACAAAGCACAGTTTGTAGGGTTTAGGGACAACCTGCCTTTTAGAGACTGCTTTTGGATACTGCTGTTTCTTTGTATTCTTTATTGGAGAATTATTCCTCTGACATACTTCACCACACCTTCTGTCCCAATAGTGGAATTGAGCACAAATAACACATTTGATTCTTTGTTTAAAGAAGAAAACTATCAGCTTAACAATTTATTTGTCAAGACACATTGGATTACAAGGTAAATTATAGAAGCAATGGTAGGGTTGGACCTGTTGAAAACGAAATCCTCAGTGTTTGTTTAATCAGAGCTACCGGATTTAGAAACCAGAAGAATGTCAAGAGAAATGTCACAAACATACAGGGTTTCAGAAAAAAAAATGAGCAATCCAAGAGGCAAATTAAACAGTATGACAAAACCAACAATTCTACTGCCCTACTCATCTACACTAATAAAGCAAGGATAGCACAATAGTTAGTCAAGAGTAAACTCTCAAAAAATATATATATTTTTAGTAAGATGCTTCTTGGTCACGATTCAGCTAGAGATTCACAAATGCAAACAAAGACAATGCATTTGTCCACAAGTATAAGTGAATGTATATTTCACATGGTAAAACACCAGTCCTGATTTGTTGTTAATATCCTAAGTTCTACAGCTTAGTAACTGTTTAGTAAAAATCATCTTTTGAACAGATGGACAATTTCTGTATACCACATTTATGTAGGTTAGGCTATTAAAGCTGAAACCTGGGGATATGGCACAACGAACTGAAGACATTTTTTCATGTATTACAGCAGGGCTCCACTCCCAGAACTAACTGAAGTGGACCCTAAGAACCACCAGGTGTGCCTCCTGATATCAAAAGATATTAAAACTTACAATATAAAGAAAACAACAGGACAGTGGGTAAGTGGGGTGTTCTAATATGAACTGCTCTTAGAACATAAAATACTGAGTTTGCTGCTTCAGTTGCACATTAGAGTCACCTTGAGGTACAGGGGTGGTGATCTTTAGAAACAACACTTGTCAAATCAAGTCAGAGGATGGTTTAAACATCAGTGATTTTTACAGCTCATTCTCTCATTTTAGGTGAGTGAAATGCGTAGCCAATGCTGAAGACTATGAACAGATCAATTTCAAATTTAACAGGAATAAGAATATTGGAAATAAATTAGAAATTATAAGGGAAAAATTTTCCCAGTGAGGTGACAACTATAATGAAACTATTTGTTCTTATGACGGGGGAAATGCTTCTGTTTCTTCCTTTCCAAATATTCAAGTATCTCCTCTCCAGAGATTAAAAAGACCAACTCTTCTCTTAAATTGTTCTTCAAGACCTTTGAAGTTCTAAATACCAAGGATTTACAGAGGCATTATAATATAAGAGTCCTAAAGCCCACCTCACTGGAGAGCAGGTTCCAATACTTTCATCTGATACAAGACTGACAGAAGAGCTTGGAAAGATAGAACAGCAGATAGGGCCCTTGCCCAAATACAATCCCTGCCATCACATATGGTCCTGAAATCCCCACCAAGAGTAATTGCTGAGCACAGAGCTGAGAGTATCCCTTGAACATCACTAGATATGACCCAAAAACTAAAAAAAAAAAAATAATTAATATGTAAGAAAATAAAAAGCTTGAATTATTTGATTTTTTTATGTATAAACTTCTTTAGGTTGTCTAAATTTTCTTTGTTTTGGATGTTCATTACATGTGGTCAAACTCAAAGTGTGAAAGTGTGTGCAGTATCATGTTAACCAGAACGACATGATATGAAAAGTCAAGGCATAGTCTTTATTAATCATTATGTGTCTATTATATTCACAATTAGGTAGACTTATATTCACTTTTAGTTATTATTAGTGAATCATCTAGTTTATAATATTAGAAAGGAAAACAATAGAGTTCTTTATCATTATCTTAACCCTCTATAGCCCCATCTCATTTGAAAAAATAATTTTCACACCTTTTGTAAATAACTGAATTATATTGTAAGAAATTTCTTTTTAAGTGCCGTACTTCAATCCTAAGATGAGAATATCTCAAGCCCTCTTATTCAAAATCTGAAAAGTGTGCAAGAAAAAAATCAACACTAATACCTACAGTAAAAGTCAAAGTCATAAGATCTTCTATAGGGAAAAGAGTAGAGACCAGGGAGACATATGCAGTGCTTCCTCCTGGCTCTGAGCTCTAGGATCACTCCTCATGTTGGGGCTCAAGGACTACATGGGATCAAACCAGGGTCAGCCATGCTTCGCACACCTTGTACTCTCTCTCTCTCTCTCTCTCTCTCTCTCTCTCTCTCTCTCTCTCTCTCTCTCTCTCTCTCTCCAGAAAGAGCTCTTTAAAATTAAGGTTCTACCCGGAGAAATAGCACAGTGGCGTTTGCCTTGCAAGCAACTGATCCAGGACCAAAGGTGGTTGGTTCAAATCCCTGTGTCCCATTTGGTCCCCCGTGCCTGCCAGGAGCTATTTCTGAGCAGAGAGCCAGTAATAACCCCTGAACACCGCCGGGTGTGCCCCCCCAAAAAAAATTAAGGTTCTAATTGCAACTCTGCCAGAAATTACTTGTATGAGGCTGGTTAAGACTCTAAGTATTGTAATATGAAATGGTAACTGGGACAATGTTAAAAGAAACATTCCCAGGGCCACTGGAGAGATAGTATAGCAGGTCAGGGTGCTTGTCTTAAATAAAATCAGCCCAAGTTTCATCCCTGGCATTCTTTATGATTCCACAAGTTCAGCAGGAGTAATTCCTGAGTACAGAGCCAGAAGTAACCTGGGCATTACTGGATGTGGCAAAAAAAAATCACTTTAAGGGGGAAACATATAGAACAGTTGGCAAGGCATTTGACTTTCAGGCACCCAACATGATTTGATACCAAGCAGTACACCTCCAGGAGTGAGTTCTGAGCACAGAGCCAGGAATAAACCCTGAACACTGCTCTGAGGCCAAAAAATTAAAATCACTTGACTTGTTTTGGGCCTTTTATGTGTCATTCTAAGTACCTAGTATCTAGACATTTCTGCTCTCACCAAGTTTTGAAGATCATAGAAGGTTTCATATATGCATATACATAAACATATGTGTGCATAGTTCAGACAAACAAGGCAGTCTATATTGATCCCTAAGAACTTTGTTCTACAAGAAAAATATTCATCTAGGTTTTCTCAGCTTTTTTCTAATGGTGGCACACTTTTTTCTTGGTTTTGGGGCCATACCCAGTGATACTCAGGAGTTACTCCTGATTACATGCTCAGAAATCACTCCTGTCTTGGGGGACCATATGGTACGCCAGGGGATCAAACCACATTACACCCTAGACTAGCACATAAAAGGCAGATGCCCTACTGCTTGCGCCACTGCTCTGGCCCTGGCGGCACACTTCTGAACTTGTTTCCTTCTTGTGGCCTTCTTGTCCTACTAATTGCTCCCCCCAATCTTTTGCCTTGAATCACTACTTATGGAAAAGTCTTGAATGAATAAAGCAAAAGAGAACCAGGAAATGGAAGGCAATATACAAAGACTGCCAATATCATTATTGATCTAGACCTCATATTTATTAAATATTGTAAGTCAATGAATAAAAAATAATGAAAAGGAGAAATATAGTCAATCCTAAAGGTGGTCATATTTGAGTGGGGTTGGTGTTTGATTTGGGGGCCAGACCTGGCTGTGTTCAGTGTTTATTTATGGCTCTATGCTCATGAATCATTCCTGATGGTGCTTGGGGTATATGATACCAAGCATTGAACCCAGATCAGCCACATGTAAAGCAAGTGTTGAAAACCCAATATAGCTCTGGCTCATTTTCAAGCATATTATCAATGAATCTGACAAGAATTTTATTTTTCACTACAGACCAAATAGAATCCAAAAGAATTCATGGCCACTACTACTATGTAAATTTAAAAAACGGTATTTGGAGGAGAATATTAACTTCGTTGTCTTTATTATTCAAATATTTCAGAGCCCCACTTCTCATATTAAGATTTTAGACATTACTTGGGTCAGAGTGATAGTACAGCAGTAGGGCCCTTGCCTTACATACATCTATGTTCAATCTCCGGTATCCCATATTGTCCCCCAAGAATTATTAGGGATAATTTATAGTATGGATCCAGGAATAAGTGCTAAGTATCTCTGAATGTAGCCCGAAAACCAAATATATATAAGCTATATTATTACCTAAATCATTACAAATCATTTAGACATATTACTATCAAAATCATTTTATTATTTTATATATAATTATTAGATATTACTTTCAGAATTCCTAAAACCTTTGCTATATGCCCTGTGTGGCTATTGTGAGTCCAAAGTCTTGTCAAGAATCCAACCAGTTAGAATTAAAAAAATATATAAAATTCATTTGATCAGCATCATGAATTATATTATTAAGCCAACTCAGAGCATAAATGATGGCAGGTCTATAGTAGAATTAAAATCACTAAAATGTGCCCCATAGCTAAGAATGGCCACAAAGGACTCAGCTGATTATAAGGTTAGAAAGTACATTTTCAAGTTCCCATCTGGAGGCATGTTTGTTTCTTGCTGTGTAAGTTTGCACCTGAGTTCGTCAATGGTCTGTTTTGAAAGAGCAAGACTGACTGAAACAAATGCCTCTGTCTTAAGGACTTAAAAAAAAAAAAAGTCATTGAAAACAATGTAGGGATATAAATGTCTGTGCCCACAGCCAAGATAAAAAATGCAAAGTCTGGGCCACCTTGCCTTTAATTTTCTAACTGCTGTTTTGTAAGGCTGTGTCATGCTTCTCAGTTCAAACACGCTTTGGCTCTTTATTATTCATGGACCTTTTTCTCAGTCAGTGGTGTTGAATAATAAAACAGCCCAGGATCAAATGGGCCAATTCTCCACGCCTGACACCAACTGCTACTGTTCGCTGGGCTCTGCCAAGCGTTGCCTCTGATAATGAGTGGGATTTGGTTAAACAGTAAATTAATGAATAATGAAATATCCAGGTTGATCAGTTAGAGAGCACGCTTGCTTTGCCCTGGGCTAAATGCTTGGGGCAGAAATTACTTTCAAACGGCACTTGCCTGGCTGCTGGTTTGGATAACTATTTTACAGCCTATTGCTTGACAGAATGTTGGGGAGGGGGGAACCAGTAGGGGAGAGGAAAGGAAGAAGGACAGAGTTATTAACTGCACAAAAAAAAAAAGAAAGAAAAGGATGAATAACCTAGTTATCACCTTGTAGGTTTTCTAAACGGCATGTGTAAGAACAAAGTCACAAATATGATTTAGCGAAGTCAGAGCTTCAAAATTTCCAACACATGTTTAATATCAAGGAGAAATGATGACTGAAAACAGTCTTCTGTGTGCTTGTGCACATATATGACTAAATGTAGATTCAATGTAAACTTGTATTTCTGTGTACACATAGAAGTGATGACATGTAGGGAAGTTATCTATGTTCAGTTACCAGAAAACCCCTACTCTCCTTTTAAGTTTTCATGTTATATACGTGTAATATTCCTTCTACAATTTTGAGAGTATTAAAACAGGGTAGGATTTCCCAGCTGAAAAGGTGACTTTTCCAGTTAACTTTATTGCAACTAAGATTTTGGTTGATAGACAAGTATATATGTACATAAGTTTCTGGGTATATATATGTGTGTGTGTGTGTATAAATTTTTCAACTTTAATTTCACCCAAGAATCTTTTGTTTTTGTTTATTTTTAGTCTGAGGGCCACACAAGTAGTGCGCAAGAGTTTACTGATGGCAGTGCTCAGGTGTCCAGATGTGATGTTGGGGATTGAACTTGGGTTGGCAACATTGCTAGGAAAAAGCACTCACTACCTTGCTGTTCAGTCAAGAATTTTCAATTAAGCAGTTTTATATGTACATATGTAATAGATTTGTTCATTTAAAATCAGAAATATGTTCTTTATAAAAAATAAATGTTGGAAACCAGAGGGAACATAATGTTAAGAGACATTGACCCTAGTTCAAATCACTGGTACCAAGTCCAATGCCAGGGTTCACTTTTGAGCACAAAGCCAGAAATACCCGCAAGTATCCCTGGGAGTAGTCAGAAATTGTTAAAAAAAAAAATGAGGTTGTGGGGACAGAGAGATAGTACAAAACATAATGTGCCTGCCTTGCAAGTGGGCAATTCGAGTTCAATCTAGAACTACATATGATTCCTAAGCCCCACCAGGAATGACCCTTGAGTGCAGAGCCAGGGTTATGCTCTGAGTGTGACCAACCTAGGAAAAGAAAGGGAATAATGGAAGGAGAATGAGAGGAAGGGAGAAAAAGGGAAGAGAAGAGAAAACAAGTTTGGAATTATCATAAATTCAGAGAGTTCCATGAGGACATGTACTGAGAAAACATTCTTTCAGCATTGAACTTTTGGAAGTACAGTTCTCTAATGAATTATCCCAGCCTGCTTTATTCATCTAGTATCTGAACTCTTACAAAGATTGGTGGATTTCATAACTTCTCACACGGGTATCCAAAATAATTTTTAGTAAATGAACACGTGGTAGGTGTCTTGTTTTATCTAGCTTTCAAAGCTGATTTTAGTTTGTTCTTCAGTAGGATTGTAAGAAATATCCTCGCCAAAGGGGTTAGAGACAGAGAATGGAGCTCAGAGCCTTATTTATCAGCCCTCACAGGTAACTTTGGAGAGAGGTGAACAACTTTTCTGATTGAAATGACAACTAATAGGACTGTGGAAGAGGGAGAATGTTCATGAACTAATAAAGGAGCATGATGGCTTATACTATAATCCTTATAGCAACATTAAGGTCCAGTAGGATCTTCTGTGTGATCACTGATTCATGGTTACTGTGTACAGTTCTCGAGGACCAACATAGCAGTAAGTTCTAGTGGTCATAATTCCCCAAGTTTCAACCTGCAAAGTTGTGTCATAAAAGATTTTATCTCCTTATGCCCAAACTTCTCTCACCAAAGGGAAAAATAAAGTGCTCTAATTGTCTCTATTACTTTCAGACAGTGGCTCTAAACACAGATGTTCAATACTGAGTATTAAAAGAAGGGTAGGAGGTCACAGGCACTGGGATCAGATTGATCCTGCTTTGGATTTTTAGTTCACCATTGTCTTGAATGGCCCTTATCTTTGAAGAAGAAAAGAATATTTACATTGAACACAAGAAGGAGTGAATTACTCAGTGCAGCTAGGCCCTCCTCCCACCCAATCCATAAATAACAAAAGGAAAAGTGTGTGAAACAACCCATAAACAGATTAAACTGTGCTATTGTCTCAAATCTTTGTCATTTCCACTCTTTAGAAACTCTCTGGAGAAAAGAAGCCTCATTCTATCTTTGAAAGCAAGTCCTCTATAAAAACCTAAGAAATAAAATAAAATAGCTTTCCTTTCTTCCATATTCAGGGATTCAAGGCAAAGAAAAACAATCACATGAGTAAAAGTTACTCTGTTATAAATTTTGAGGTTTAATTCATGTATTGAGTAATTTCCACATTTGCATACTGCTTGCCTATATATGCAAAAATGACCCTAAAAATAACAGATAAGCCCACATAACCCCCCAAAAGGACTATTTTCCTAATCCAACATAAATGACATGATCTCAAACTTATCCTCATTCACTCCTGTGTGTGTTCACACTCACATTGTCTGCACTGGTTTGACTTGATTTTATATAGTCTTCTTTTTTCTTTTCTTGTCCTTTTTTTGTTTGTTTGTTTGTTTGTTTTTGGGTCACACCCTGCAGTGCTCAGGAGTTACTCCTGGCTCTGAGCTCAGAAATTGCTCCTGGCAGGCTCTGGGGACCATATGGGATGCCAGAGATCAAACCTAGGTCCATCCTGGGTTGGCTGTATGAAGGTAAACACACTCCCTGTGCCATCTATACTGCCAGATTTTATTTTTTTTTCCTATGCATTGATAGAGATTTTTACCATTGGGTCTGTATAATGACCCTTTTCCTCTCCTCACCTACTCTTTCCAAACTTTAAATTTGTTGTTGTTGTTGTTGTTGTTGTTGTCTTGTTTTGGCTTAGGTTGTTTGGGTTACACCCAGTAGCACTCAGGTGTTACTCCTGACTCTATGCTCAGAATTCGCTTCTGGCAGGCTCGGGGAACTATCTGGGATGCCGGAATTTGAACCACAGTCTTCTGCATGCAAGGCAAATGCCCTACCTCCATGCTATATCACTGATCCTAAATGTTTTTATTTTTGATTTAAGGGTCACATCCGACAGTGCTCTGGGGTCATTCCTGGATTTGCACTCAGGAATTAATTCTGATGGTGTTCAGGGGATATGGAATGCTGGGACTCAAATGCTGGCTGGCTACATATAAGGCAAACCCACTACCCTCTATACATTCCTCCAGCCCCTCAAATAAGTGACATTAGCACTAAAAGCTACCAGTATGGGGGAACTATGAAACAATCCTCTTTCCTTGGAAGCTTGATGGTTCTAGTGGACACTTTGTCCACTTCTTTCTAATCAGTTACTTCCCCAGTTACTATTCCCCTGTTACTATTGGGTAACAGGTTCTAGCACTCAGGACCAAAGGATCACATCAATGATTAACTCCCTCCATATATGTATATATACATATAATTCGACTAGTCTGAGTTGAGTTGTTTCTATCTAGTAAAGCTTGTCTTCTCATTATTTAACCCAAAGAAGTCTCTGACCCCTACAATTTGTATGCCAACTTCTTTGCTCCACATGTTTGATAAATGTCAGTGCAGGTCAGGGCATTGGGCTGTTTCAAAGTTCAAATTCTGACCTCCCAAAATTACTCTACACATATACACCTTAGCCATGGCCTCCACCCTGTTTAATGCATTGGCTAATGACATGTGACAGCTACATCCTTGAAATGTTTGCTAATAATATCTTTGGGAACAGACACATCCAGGACGCTAACAGGTAGTCACAGATGACTACCAGAGCTGTCCCCAACCCCATAAGATCTGGGCTGGACATGTCACGATCGGCTAAGTTCACTGACTTGTGTTGTTTTAAAAACAAACTTTAGGGGCCAGAGAGATGGATAGTACAGCAGTGATTGGGGAGCTTGCCTTGCAAGTGGCCACTTGGATTCAATGTACCTCATACTAAATTGTCTCTGGACCACCTCCAGTTGTAATACCTCCAGTTGTAATAGCCGGGTGTTCAATCCCCACCAAAAAATCACCAAAACTTTGAAAATCTTTAAAGTTTTTATGCTTTAAAAGAAACATAAAGGGTAGGTATCTCCTAAAGGCAGGCATGAACCTCATTTAGGTCTGGGCACCCCTTACCTAAATCAGTTCCAGAAGCCTACGGCTCCTTGGAGAGAAAAGGCAAAAATAAATAAATAAATAAATAAATAAATAAATAGAAATGGGAACAGGGCTGGAGGGAGAAAAATCCTGGTGGTTGAAATGGCCCGGACTCATTGTCACTATATACCTTAAATCAGTATTTTTCAACCTTTTTGTGCAAAGGCACACTTTTTTCATGAAAAAAAAAAATCACAAGGCACACCACCATTAGAAAATGTTAAAAAAGGGGTCGGCGAGGTGGTGCTAGAGGTAAGGCATCTGCCTTGTAAGCGCTAGCCAAGGAAGGACTGTGGTTCAATCCTCCAGCATTCCATATGGTCCCCCCAAGCCAGGGGCAATTTCTGAGCGCTTAGCCAGGAGTAACCCCTGATCATCAAACGGGTGTGGCCTGAAAAACAACAACAAAAAAAAATGTTAAAAAATTTAACTCTGTGCCTATATTGACTATATTTAAAGTAATTCTCTTGAATAGGAATCAAATATAAACACAGAGAAATTATTTTATAATTACTTTATTATGAAATAATTTATTGATTGGTCTATCTGTGAGCCAAAGCCTCATGTTTACAGGTGAAATTGGAACTTTTTCCCAGGACACATCAAACTGTGTGTCCAAACTGCACATTGTTTGAAAAACACTGCCTTAAATATGACTGAAAGATTCTTTATTCACTTTGGTCACAATAAAAATTATTTCAAAATATAATCTATATCAGATAATTAATGTTAGCTAAATTTGGGATAATCATTTTACAATACATTTACATCTGATCATTAGGCTGTAAGCTTTCAACTTAGAGTACGGTATTGTAGGTGGATATCACAATAAAATAAAAAAATAAAGTTTGATTTGCTAAAAAAAAAAGTGGGGAGGGAAGAAAAAAAATAGGAGGAACCATGAGGATCCAAAAACCACTGGGTAAAAAATATGAGGAGCCAAGAGAATCCAAAAAATATTGCCTCTTGATCTTGCAAGCCTGTGACACAAACTTGTTTTCCTTAATCTGTGAATAAATGGCAAATAACAACCAGCTTGTGGGACTCAGGGGGAAATTGGGGCGATGTGAGGCGACCAGGTGCCCCAAAGCCCACAAGTCAGAGCCCAAGGTCTTGCTTGACTCTAGGCGCCACCGGAAGTAGCCCAGGAGCACCAGGGCGCCCCCGCAGTGCGCGCGCCTTCTGCGCGTGCGTAAATGCGTGCGTGGGGGCGCGCGTGCCTCAGCGCGCATGCGTGCGTGCGCTCACTTCCGCCCGGTCACCCACGCGAACGTGCCTAGTTAGGGCCTGAGGTGTCCTTGAGTGTGCACTGACTGGGCGCAGCTTGGGGTGCAGGAGCAGGCGCGCGGGGCGAGAGTGTCTCAGCTTTGTTGCTTGGGTTCCCCTCTTCCTTCCTGAGCTAGTTTGCCTTGGAGTTCTGGCAACTCTGGGCAAGATGGGGAGGGATTGGGATTGTGCCAACCTGTGAGCTGAGGTGGAAAGAAGGCCCAGGAGGGACCTAGGCCAAAAAAATGTGGAGGCCCCAGAAACGTTTTGCTTGACTCCACCATCCTGAGAGGAGCCAAGAGATTATTTATGAGGCCTGATTTTTTTTTTTTTTAAAGAGTGGCTGCCAGAGAAATGAAAAAGGAGTTTACCTCAAGCTATGAAAAAAAAAGCGATCGTCTCCAGAATGCTCTTTATGACCATATAAATCAACATGAAGCTTGGGATGGGAAATAGGGTGATGGTGCATTGAGTTTGGGGGAGACACCAGGCAGCCAAGTCATGAAGGAAAAATGAGTTTCTCTCTCAACTTTCCACCCTGTCCCAAGCCCTTACCCCCTATGCACTTCCCTCCTCACCCCAAGAGCCTGTGACTGTGCCTCAGGAAAGTTGGGGAGCAGTGCACACCCTGTAAGGGCATGGTGGGACTAGATCTCTCCCTGTTTATTTTTACACATTTTATTAAATTTATTGAGTATTTTTTGTGTGTTTTTTTTTTCTTTTGAAACCACTCAGACTGCATCCTCTCTCCCTCTGCCCTTTCCAGAGAAAAAGTAAGTTTTGATAGACTTGGGAACTACTACCTTTCTTTAAGAGATCTAAGTTCTATCCAACTATTAGACATCCCCCTATGTAAAATATTGAAGAGTGCTAAGGAATAAATAGGAGTAAATAACCACTTGGAAGATTTATGAGCAAGTTCAGTTTTATAGGACTGTGCTTAGAGAGAGCCAGCTCTGGTTTCCTTATAGATGAATAGGAATTTAAAATTAATAGATTTGTAGTCTGCATCGTTTAATTTCAGAATTGCTGCATGATAGACAACGGCCCTCCAAGCCCCAGCATAGAAGGCACTTGATGTCAGAATCCTGAGTGGCTTCTGGAAAGAATGAATGTGTCCCTTGAGGCCAGCAATCCCCCTTAGCTCTAAACTCAAGTTGCCTGGATTCCTGCAGAAAGGATCCTCCAGGGACCAGAGAGATAGCATGGAGGCAAGGCATTTGCTTTGCATGCAGAAGGTCGGTGGTTCGAATCCCAGCATCCCATATGGTCCCCTGAGCCTGCCAGGAACAACTTCTAAAGAAAAAGAAAAGACCCTCCAGAACTGTTATTTGCAAGTGGTGGGAAATAATGTCCTCTTTTTATTTCCCCCCTTAAATATGATATGCATTCCAAGTGTTATTTTCTTTGTTTTGTTTAGGATCCTTAAGCTGCTCATATGGGAAGGAGCGCGAGTGAATTTTGTAATGTAAAATATAATCGTGTAATGTAAACCAGCACTGACTGCCTTTCTGCCTACGTAGAGAACTTCCTGAAGGGTTACTGAGGTCCCTCACTGAATCTGCAGTCCGATTCTTCCTGTCACAACTCTATAGTCAGGCTGTAACAACGGAATTAAAGAGTTGGGACAAGCAGCCTAGGGCCATTTTGTTAGGCCTGACTGTTTACACCTTTCCAGTTTTTACCTTCTAGGTCTTTTCTCCTCTTCCATCCGCAAAGCCCCTCTGGACCTAGGCTTTTACTTAGTAAAGGTGATTTATTCACTCTCCTTGTCAATAATGGGGTAAAAGAGAGAATGATCTAGAATTTACCTAAGGATATTAGATGGCAGATAATTGTCCACAGTAGTAGCTAACCCTCCTGGAGGAAACTTTGCCATAGGTTATGAAAATTACTCTCCTACCTAATCCCAGTGGTTACCAGTCACTCATTCTCTAAAGCAAGTGAACAGGAAATGTTCAGTGTAAAACAGTTGAGCCAGATAAAGAGATTTACCTGTTTTCTATCTAGATAAATGAGTGGCACATCTCACATTTCTCATGGTTTTCTTTCCTTCTATTACTCACTCTTGAGGGTTTAGTACTTTTGAGGGGCACACCCAGCTGAGCTCAGGAGTTACTTCTGGCTCAGGAATTATTCTTGATGGCCTCAAGCGACCATATGGGATGCCAGGAATTAAACCCCAGTCAGCTCTGTGCTGACTCTTCAGCTGTGTACAAGGCACACACATAGAAATATACTATTACTCTGGCCACCTATTAGAGACAAAACGGGTTTTTTAGTTCTACTCTTCCCCCGTTTTTAAAAAAATTTTTCAAGAAAATTTCACATAAAGTAGATGCCATTATCCCTCTGTCCAACTGGGAATGATTCACCTGAAAAACAAAAAATTGATAAGGAGTCATATTATTAACTGAGCACTGACTGTGTGCTAAGCATATATAATTTGAAGTTAGAGAGATCTAACTTGGCCAGTTATCCTTAATTATAAATATTTTTGATATTTCTGCTTTTTATAGGTAATGTAGATGTTGGAAAGGACCTTAGAAGGCCCAGACATATAAAAAAAAAACAAAACAAACAAACAAAAAAAAAACCTTGAGATCCAAAGAACAGCGACTTTTTTTTCAAGCTGTTTAACATCTTGGATGACTTTTCTGTCCTCAGGGAAGATACTGAAGCTTTGGAATGAAATGCATATTGAGAAGATGTGTGATCACCACACACATTAGGGCTGGGCTGCAGCCTATTAACACAAATAAGTATAGCTCCACTTCTCCAGGCAGCCTTTGTGCCTAAGGTTAAGAACCAGTCTCCTAAAACCCCCTCTGGCCTCCACTGGGTCAAGGAAGCTTTTCCTCATTTGTTTATGGAAGCCCTTGGTCTATGGGTGAGGTCAGCTTTGAGTTCCATCCTGAAGAAATAAGCCCTGTACATTCCAAAATTCAGTGGTGTTCTAGAACCTCACTTCTCCCTGCAGGCATCTCTCCTGAACCATCTCTTCAAGGAATGTCATGCCAAACAGATATCCCAGAAATGATTGGGAGAGGGGACTGTAATCTTTGATTTGGACTCTTTAGTTACTGTGACACAAATACTATTAGTTACCTGGAAGTAAATCTAATACATTGGGCTTTTTTTTTTTTAGGTAAAATAAACCAAAAGATTCAGTTAACATGAATTTTTATTGCAAATCTGGTTAGAAATAGGAGAGAAGCGTGTCAATTTGAAATTAAAAAAAATTAAACATCTCCTACTGAAAACAAGTGTCTGTATTTCCAGGAAGCAAAATTTATTGTATTTGTGCTATAATGAAAACATTGCCTGTGTTTTGATGATGGGAAGTAAAGGAGAAAAAAGAAAAAAATTATCCTGGTTATAATTTTTACTGTCTGTAAAATTAAACAGTATTCATACTCAAAAAAACTGAAGATGAAAACACAACAAAAACACAACAATCTTTTTATTTATGTAAATCAGATCAACACTGGACAATAAACCAATTTCTACCCATTACCATAACAGCTTGTCTATAAAGAACAGAAAAATTCATATAGGATTCTACCTAGGGTCAAGCGTGTTTTTTTTTAAACCACCCATTCACAGAGGTATAGATTCACAGATAAATAATCCCAAACTACTTGCTCGCCATATTTACACATTCCCATTAAATTAAGCATAAATAAATATATACAAACTTAACATGGATACCCTCCAGAGCTCTTCTTCTGAAGAGACAATATGTCTTGATTGTGTGGCAAAAAAAGAAAATAACTGAATTAGAGACCAACTCAAAAGAAGAGTTGATGTGGATATTTAAAGAATAATATTCATTCTACTTTTTGAAAGGAAACAAAATGAATTCTGATTTTTTTTAACCCGGATTATTTAACATACATCAGCACAGGAGGAAAAACACTGGGCTCTTGAAGCAACATCAGATGGTTAGTTCCTTTTACATAATGTATTACACACAGGAGATCAAATGTGATGATGACAAATTCTCTATAAACATTCTAAGGAGAAATGAGTTGCCCTTGTAAATTGAGTATTGTAACTCTGTAGATAAGTTCGGGGTTCCAAGTTTTCCATTTGACCAAACATTTTATAGAATGTAAAATAAATGCTGCGAGAAAGTGGTTTCCTTGGCCAAAGAAAATAAAATAGCCTCTTCGGTTCCTAAAATTGGGGTGGAAAAGGTAAGGAAATGGAGCAAAAGCAACGAAATGCAAGAGGGGAGAGAAAGTCACCATCTCAGTTCGGTGGCAAAATTAAGAGACATTTTCATGATGGTATCTTGCACAGAACAGCCTTCCAGCTTCCCTTGATCCCCAGGACCCACAATATACATAAACGGAGGCGGGATGAACAGAAAATAGTCTCTGGACTTCTAGAACCTCCAAAGGAACTTACAAAACACGTTAAGCGTGAAGACAGCGCCTCCACAATCCTGACTCTTTTCTGCATCTCGCTATTCTGGTTTGAGACTGAGCATTTAGGAGAGGGCAGAGAAAATTGAGAGGATGAGAGAAAATGTTCAAGGAGTGCAGGAGTGAACGGGACCTGAGCAATAGTGAATGATAGTATAGCTAAATCGGGTAGGACGCTTGTCTTGCACGCAGCCAATCCCGGGTTCGGGTTCAATATCTGGGCATCCCACATGCCCCTCCCCACCCCCAGCACCACCAGGAGCAATTCCTGAGTACAGAGCCAGGAGTAATCCCCGAACGGGTGTGGCCAAAAACAAAACAAAACAAAAGAATTAAATGAGTTCAGGGGTGGAAAAACTGCCACTCACCTGTTTTGTTTGAAAACAAAGCTCAAAAGGGTTTGCTCTAAACGTTTCCCTTGACTTAAAAGGCAAACGATTGCGTTAATCCTACTGTTTATTGATTTATGGGCCCAAGGAAACCAAATATTTTAATAACTCAATTATCAGATAAACGTAGCGGGCCCAGCTTAAAGAAGGGGGGTGAGTGGGTGGAGTTGGGCATGAAAGGAGAAGCGGGGAAGGAAGGAAGAGAGGGCAATGAACTCTCCCAAAGAAGGGTGCCGGGTGTGGGAGGGCAGTCCCAAGGAGTTGGGGTTGAGGAAGAGCGCTGGCTGAGGGTGCAAGAGGAGGAAAGGGGCCTAACACAGCCCAGTGAGACCATTCCTATCCACCCACCACCAACCTTCAGGAGTGTGAGTGGGGAAGCAGTTCTTGTTCTAAAAAGACAGAAAAGCTTCCCTGAACTTGGTTATAGGACATTCTCTCTCGGGGGAACAGGCACCTGGGGATGGCTATAGGTTAAAAAGGGCCTGTGATCCCTTCCCGCCCCATTACCTACTGGAGAACTGGGGCTTGCTCGGTCGCCTGAGCCCTTAGGGTGAGACCGAGAGCCCCAAAGGGGCCCCCGTGGCCCGCGGACCCTGCAGCGGCTGATTCTATGTCCTCAACACGACTGGGCGCGAGTGGCCCACACGCTCTCAGGGCCTGCACAGTAAGAGCAAGGCGCATCCATCGCGTCTCTCGCACGTCACACGCGTGGGGCGCGTTGCCCTGCAAGGAAAGGAGACGATGGTTTTCAGTGCGAGCTCTCCCAGCCTTGGGCAAGCAGAAATATATCTAAAGCAAGTGGCCAGGCCCACACGGACAAAGAAATGCTGCAGGCTTCTGTGCTGGGAGAGGTGGAGTGACTACACTCACCATACC
>PVKC010015921.1:8985-21238 GCA_004027635.1 Crocidura indochinensis
CCCCCCCAAAAAAAAACCCAGACCTTACATCCTCTAATCTACCTTGTAATCTATTGATCATCCTCCAGGCCTTATTTCAGTCAAAAGATGAAATCAGCTTACAACTGTTATAAGGGTAAATACAATCTGGTCATTTCACAATCAATCTAATAGCAAATGGAGGTCTCCAATCACTGCTGGAAGAAGTAATAATTATTGCACTTGAGGATTTCAATTGTACCATTCATATATACATATATCATATACATATGCAATTTGATTGGGCATATATGACCAGATTGGTAGATAACCAATCAGATAGCAGATAAAAGCAAGCAAGGGACAGAGAGACAGAATATATAAAACCCAGGTCACGGGGCCAGGCAGTAGTGCTGGAGGTAAGGTGCCTGCCTTGCCTGTGCTAGCCTAGGACAGACCGCGGTTCGATCCCCCGGTTTCCCATATGGTCCCCCAAGCCAGGAGCGACTTCTGAGCGCATAGCCAGGAGTAACTCCTGAGCGTCACTGGGTGTGGCCCAGAAACCAAAAAAAAAAAAACAGGTCACTACAGAATAGGGATCAGAGGTTGAGAATATGTGTGTAGAAAAATAGAGGGAAGAAGGTAGTACAGAAGACAGAGAGGTTTTGTCTAGAATGTAAAGGTTTCTTTTTCTGTAGTATTTCTAGCTTGCAGAGATATACCAATTGAAGGGAACTGTTAAATAAAAGAGCTGCACTACCAAAAACCTCCAATGGTTCAAGTAATGATATTATGTGCCTTCACCCAGAATCCAAAGCAGGTTGCTACCTGCAGTAACAATGCCAGAACCAAACGCAGAGGCTTAAAGATGCCAGACATATTTCCAGCCCGAACTAAATTTATTTTGGTTTATTTGTATTTTTATTTTGTTGGTTGACTGGTTTAGAGGATACACCTGGTAGTTATTCAGGAGATACTCCAAGTTCAGTGCTTGGAAGTTGTTCCTGGCAGTGCATGGGGAAGCATGCAGTATGTGGATCAATCACAGACCTTCTGCATGTCTATATGCAAATCAAGTAGGCTTCTGATAGTTAGGAAAGGTTTCATGTAATCATCCACTTAGATATCTCATTATGCATATATTCCTTTGGGTCTTTTGTAAAGATTTTGGAAAAGACAGCATAAACAAAAGTAAATAGGACTACATCAAATTTAAAGTATTCTTTTTTGGCAAAAGGAACATGGGCTAAAATTAAAAGACACCCTACAGAGTAGAAGAAAATATTTGTACACAATACATCACATAAAGGGTTAATATCCAAGATATACAAAGTACTCACAAAAACCAACAGCAAATCCAATAATTCCATTAATAATGGGGAGAGTAAATGAACACAACTTCTCTAATATGGCCTATAGCATAAGAATAAGTGCATGTCTGGGGTCAGAGTGGTGGTGCAAGTGGTAATCCATCTGCCTTGTCCACGCTAGCTTAGGACAGATGGCAGTTCGATCCCCCAAGCCAGGAGCGATTTCTGAGTGCATAGCCAGGAGTAACCCCTGAGAGTCACCGGGTGTGGCCCAAAAACCAAAAAAGAAAAAAAAGAAAAAGTGCGTGACACTTAACATGGAAATCCAAATTAAAATAACAATGAGATATTACCTCATACAAGTGAGAAAGATATATATCAAGAGCAATAGAACCAACCTGTGCTGCCAAGGATGTAGTGAAAAAAGAACTCTGTCAGTTCTGCCCTAGGGAAAACAATACAGATTCCTTAAAAAGTGAAAAATAGTGCTTCCATATGACCCATTAATTCCACTGCTTGTTATATAGTCCTATGACTAAAAAACATTCATTTAAGGTCTGGAATACAGCAGGTAGGGAATTTGCCTTGCATGTGTGTGACCTTAGTTTGATTCTGGCAACCCATATGGTCCCTCAAGTCTTCCTGAAAGAAGAGCCAGATGTATCCTCTGAGCACCGCTGGGTGTACCCCCCAAAATACATTCAATTGAAAAGATAAATGCACATTATGTCCATTGCAGCACACAATGAATACTACACTGTCACAAGGAATGATGAAATCATGCAATTTGCTGCAACTTGGGTGCAACTGGAGGCTCTTCTTTTTTTTTTAATTTTATCTTTATTTAAGCACCATGATTGCAAACATGATTGCAGTTGGCTCTTTGTTAAGTGAAGTAAGTCAAAAGGACAGCGGCAAATGCCAGGTGCTCTCACTGTGACTAATAGTCTCGCCATGACTTATAAAAAGCATGTCTAGGGAATGGATGATATCAAAGGCAGACAAACCACTGGTCCTAGATTACAGAAACAGTGGTAGGAAAGGAGAGTGATTGATTGGATAACTGAAAAAGGTGGTCTGGAAGTAACATCAGGAGAGATTCAAGGATCATGGGCTCATCTGGTATATAGAGGTAAACTACCTGTATATATCTAAACCACTAGACCCTACTGTAAGCAGGAGGCTCACACAACAATAAATAAATTGAACATGTGTCTTCAAAGAAACAGGTAGAAGTGGGAGGTGCGGGGGAACACTGGCAAAGGTCTTCAGTCACTCACTGGCAGTGCTGGATTAGGAGTTTGAAACACTACATGCCTGAAACTATTGTCAATGATTTTGTATCTTATGATGTCCAAATAAAAATGTTTTAAAACCATAACTATCCTATCCCTACAAAGTAATACTTAAAAAAGGCAAAATAATGCCCTTCACCACCTTAACCCTTTAGTTTGCTATTTCTAAGGCAATTTATGTGCAGAGACACGAGAGTCACATAGTGACTCATATAGTGACTCAATTATTTTTAAAAAATGGTTGTGAAATTTTGGATGGTGTGAGTATAGTGTCAGGGAGCAGTTGTCTTCAATGCAAGCACCCTGGGTTCAATTCATGGCATCCAGCATTTAAAACTTTTTGAGATGACTATATATTATCCGATCATTAATCTGAGTGCTTCCTGATAATTCAAATAAATACAATGAATTAGATCAATATTATCTAGAAATCATCACATTTTCTCTAGGAATCCTTTTTGGTCCAAATACTCTCTACTAGTTTTCTGACATGATGATGATAATAAGTTCGAGTGGAAGAGTGGAGTACCAAGTGAGCTAGTCAACTGGTCATTTTAAATCTTGGTGCTCAGACGGCTCGGTTGGGAGATGACAGGTAAGAAAACAAAGTCCCCAGGGGCCCAAGCCATCATACAGATGGTAGGGCACTTGTTCTGCACACAGCTGACCCAGGTTCAATACCTGGCATCCTATGTGGTCCTCCGATCCCACCAGAAGTGATTTATAAATGAAGAACCATGACTAACCCCTAAGCATTGCTAGGTGTGGAACTTAAACAAACAAACAAAAATAAAGTCCCCTGCCAGGGAAAGCTCTTTTGTGCCTTGTCCACCCAGACAGACGGCAGGACAGTAGAGATCTTACCCATACAAACATGACCAGGGCTGGCAATTGAGAAAATACAAGGGAGCTGCTGGGCACAGATCTAGAGTGGGCCATCAAAAGGGTATAGAACAAGACTCAGCAAGGGAACACAGATGGTAATTCTCACTGCAGAGTTCAGGCTAGAAAAGCAAGTACTGGAGACAGAAAGGCTTAGGGATAAGACCATGTCATGGTACATTGGAGGTGAGTAGAATGCAAGAGACAAGGATGTTTCACTTTGAACCAGGCGTCAAGGGATACAAGTGATGTTGTTCTTTGGTAAAAGGAAAGGCTTAGACATTGGTGAGGGAGCCTAAGCCCTAGTCATCTACTGAAACTGTAAAATAAAGTATTTCTTTATTTTTTTTCTTCTTTTTGTGCTGGGGCTACACCCAATAGTGCTAAAAGTGTATTCCTGGTTTTGCACTCGGCAATTACTCCTGGTAGGCTCAGGAAACCATATAGGATGTCAGGGATTCAACCTAAGTCAGTCGTGTGCAAGGCCAGCACCCCACCCACTGTACTATAGCCCCAAACTTGAACTTAAGTTTTGTCTGCAAAACTTTCATGCCATTTTCAAGAACTCATGAATTAATCTATTTTCACACTAACAGTGGCTGCAGTATCCAGTTGTTCATTTGTGACCCCCCATGCTCCACAATTATCACATAAACAAAAATCTTATAACTGGATGAGGCCAAAGTTATAGCATAGCAGTTAAGGCATTCTCCTTGCACGTGGACATCCTAGGTTCAATTCACAGCATTCCATATGGTCCCCCTAGCATGTCAGGAGTAATTTATTAAGGATGGAGCCAGGAATAACCCTTGAGCACTTCTAGGTGTGGCCAAAGAACAAACAAACAAAAAGAAAAACAAAAAAATATCTTATAACTGGATATTTTCAAATGTCTATCAAAGTATAGAACAGTATGTAATAAAGTTCCAGGTAACCTTTACTAAGCTTCAGCAAGTACATTCTATCAGTGCCAACAATCAAGTTTGGATTTTTGTTTCTTGATTTAGAGGCAAGTTTAAGCTTTAGGTTGTAATTAGGAATGCAGCCAAATTCATATCTTCCATTGAAATAAAGCTGTCAGCTAAGTAACAGTTAGCTAGTTAGAATCTAAAAACATCCCCATCCCCAGATTTTCCATCTCCAACCAACCTGTTTTCCAACTCCCTCTCTTCCTGCGCCTGAGTTGCAATGGCAATTGTCCCATAGAAATGATATAACACTTCTCATTAACTGAAAACAGACAAACTTAGATTTGAAGAGGATTTATTAAAGGCTCACACCAAGGACTCCAGGTCAGATCATTCGAGCTCAGGAGCGGCCCTCAAATTGCTGAGAGAACTGTTTCCAAGTCTGGGCCCTGTCAAGATTTAATACCATGTAGATCACATAGGGAGGTAACAACAAACATCTGAGGAATGCTACAACACAGTAACTACTAGACAGTATGTCTCCTGACCCAATGTTATCATTGCAACGAGGCAAACAAGCAGGGTCATTTATTTTCCTTAACCTGACCCTTAATCCACTCTTTGGAGGTCTATAAGTTTGGACACTAGAGGATTAATGCTCTTCTGCACATTAAGATGATTGATGAATAGTGTGCCTCTCCCTGAGCCATTGCTCCCTCACAGAGAAGTCAGGAGATGTGGGTGTGACCACTTCACAAAACCAGACCAATATGTGGCTCTTGGCTCACATATTTATAGTCAAGATGAAGGACTTTAATCAGTTTTTGAACATAAGAAGGCCTAAGTTTTCTTTAACAGTGCCAATCATATAAATGTAGGACTGGAGGAATTTGAGACTAGATTTGCAAAGTGTACCACAGAAGAAACAACTTTGCCTTCTGGCTTATATATCCCAGGGTAATTCCATTTCAATTCTTTACCTTCTGGGAAAGTGGACTATTAGTACAAAACATTTTTTTTGGTTTTTGGTTTTTGGGCCACACCCGGTGACGCTCAGGGGTTACTCCTGGCTATTCGCTCAGAAGTCGTTCCTGGCAGGCACGGGGGACCATATGGGGAACCGGGGGATCGAACCGCGGTCCATCCTAGGTTAGCACAGGCACCTTACCTCCAGCGCCACTGCCCTGCCCCCAGAACAAAACATTTTTAGACCATTTGATGAGATGGCTCAAAGGACTGGCGTGTTTACTCTGCATGCAGGAGCCCCAAGTTTGATTCTCAGTAAGTACCTCATAGTTCCCAGGTAACACCAGGAATGATCTTTGACCACCAAACCAGGGGAGTCCCAGAACACCACCACATGTAACGTAAGTGACTTAAGACCAAACAACAGGGCTGGAGAGATAGCATGGAGGTAGCGTGTTTGCCTTGCATGCAGAACAGTGGTTCAAATCCCGGCATCCCATACGGGTCCCCCACGCCTGCAAGGAGCAACTTCTCTGAGCATAGAGCCAGGAATAATCCCTGAGTGCTGCCAGGTGTGATCCACACACACACACACACACACACACACACACACACAAAAAGGACCAAACAATAACAAAAATCTTCCAAGCCTAAGCCTGTAAAAGTGATTATTAGGCAAGAAAGCAAGAAAAACAAGACTCAGAGGGAATAAAAATGGTGAATTTTTATAGATAATTGGAAAAGAAGCAAAACTTGTAGGCTCATTCACTCTGGGAGGGTTTAATCTCAACAACTTCAGATAAAAGGTGATTTCTATTTTACAAGGTAAGAAACATAAAACTCAAACCTGAGAAGTTCCGTGACTCATGGAATTTGTGAATGCTGGAGGAAGAATTCCATCTGATCTGCTTGATTCCACATCTACTCTTCCTACCCAACTGATTGAGAACTGGTACTGAAAATTGTTTAGGATCCCCAAGACAATTTATTTTTAAACACTGGTCCTGCAAACAAATTCCACTTTGTATTGAGACTTTCTCATTAGACGGTGACTAAATTAGTTGAAGCTTTGTGGGGCCTTAAACATAAAAGAGAGAGGATACATCTTAATCGGAACAGTTTGGTTTTTGTTACAAGTATCATACTTAAAAATGTATTAACGTGAATGACTTATGTCATTTTCTTTAAAGGATAATAGACCTTTGCACTTGGTCAGACCAGTCTCTGAACACCTGGATGTTCTTTATAACAGATAGAACTGCATCCTACTAGGACACCAAAAGCTAGGATTATGCCATTCTTTCTCTCCGACACCCCTGGGAAATATGAATCTTCACCCAATAGATATTGCAGATGTTGCTCCTGTGAGAAATCTCTTAGACGTTTCTTGCTCTTCCTCCTTTAGCAAAACTAGACAAGTTGTATTGGCTCAAGAGGCCCTTCCCTTGCTAGAACTATAACCACCTTTATTTGCCCCTTCATTTACCTTACCCTACTTGGATCTAGTTCAAAGTTTCCAAAATTTATTTGGCCTACTGTTTCCATTTCAGAAAAAAAATCACTAAGCACTTCCCACCCTGCCAAAATCTATCTTCTTTTAGTTAACAAACAGAAAATGCTCTCCGAAGGCCCAGGAAGCTGATCCCTTTGCACCAAAGATCTCCCTCTTCTTCCCCACCAGTTTGAGGGAACTATAGGCAACTTTGCATTCAGCTTCTCTTGAATTGGAGAGATAATACAGGGGCTAAGACTCCTACATAAATAACTTAATGACACAACTTATAAAATTAGAAAGTGATCAACATAATGAACCAAAAATAGGTAGGAAGAAGGAAATAACAAAGCTTAAAGCAGAAATTAATGAAGTGGAATTTCAAAGAACAACTCAAAAGATAAATAAAAGCAAAAGTTGGTTTTTCAGAAAAATCAACAAGATCAATAAACCACATGCAAAACCCACAAAGAAAGGGAGAAAGAGAAACTTAATAACCAGAATTAGAAATGAAAGAGGGAGATTACTACAGATACTACAGAGATTCAAAGGGTAATAATCAGAGTCTACTTTGAGAAACTATGCCACAAACAAGAGAAACTGGAAGAAATGGATACATTTTTGGACTCATAATTTTCCATGGTTGAACCAGGATGAGCTAGCATAACCAGACCCATCACTATTGAAGAAATTAAAATGATGGTCAAAAGTCTTCCCAAAAACAAAATCCTAGGCCCCGATGGATTCACTAATGGATTCTTTCAAACCCTTCAGAAGACCTACAACCAGTTGTAGGATCTCCCAGGAAATTGAAACTGAAACAGTTCTAAATAGTTTTTATGAATCTAACATCACTCTGATACCCAAAACTGAGATGCTGCAAAAAAGAAATCTACAGACCTATATCCTGAATAATACAGGATCAAAGATCCTCAACAAAATCCTGTCAATAGGATCCAATGCCTCATTAAGAAGGCCATATACCATGACCAAGTAGGTTTCATTCCATGAACACAAGGATGGTTTAACATATTCAAATCAGTCAACATAAAACACAATATCAACAAAATAAAAATAAAAGCCATAGGATCACATCAATAGAATCAGAGAAAGCATTTGATGAGTTCACACTGTTCATGATAAAAAAAAAACTCTCAACAAGATGGTAATAGAAGGAACTTTTCCCAATATAGTCAAAACCATTTATCACAAGACAGTGTCAATATTATACTCAATGGAGATAAACTGAAAATCTTTTTTCTAAAATCTGGTACAAGACAATGCTGCCCTTTCACTACTCCTATTTAACACAGTACTGGAAGTACTTGCCATAGCAATTAGACAAAAAATATATCAAGGTCATTCAGAAAGGAAATGAAGAAGTAAAGCTATCACTGTTTGCAAATGACATGGTATATTTAGAAAACCCTGGACTCTACCAAATAGCTTCTAGAAACAATAAATTCACATAGCAAAGTGGCAGGCTACAAAGTTAACACACAAATATCAGTATTCAAATAATGATAGAAAAAATGGACATTATAAAATCAATCCCATTTGTATTATTGTCACACAAACTCAAATACCTGGGAGTCAACTTAACTAAAAGGAGAAGGAACTATACATAGAAAACTATAAAACATTAGTTTTCAAGAAATAAAAGAGGACACAAGGAAATGGAGACATATACCCTGTTCATGGATTGGGAGAATTAACATCATTAAAATCACTTTACAGATTTAATGCAATTCCTCTAAGGATACCCATGGCATTCTTCAAAGAAGTGGATCAAATACTCCTGAAATTCATTTGGAACAATCAACACCCATGAAGAGCTAAAACAACCCTAAGGAAAAAGAAGATGAGAGGCATTATTTTCTCCAACTTTAAATTGTACTACAGAGCAATAGTCATTAAACAGCATGGTACTGGGATACAGACAGACCCTCAGATCAAAGGAATATATTCAGTACACAGATGATGTTCCCCAGACAGACAATCAATTAATCTTTGATAAAGGGGCAAAAATGCAAAATTGAGGAAGGAAAGCCTCTTCAACAAGTAGTGTTGTGGCTAGTCAGTCTATGCAAAAAAGAGAACTTGGACCTTCAACTAACACCATGCACAAATGTCAAATCTAAATGGATTAAAGGCCTTGATATCATACCTGGAACCATAAGATATAAGAAGAACACATAGGTAAAACACTCCATGACATTGAGACTAAAGACATAGTCAAGGAGGAAACATGACTGACCAAACAAGTGGAAGCAGAGATAAAAATGAGACTATATTAAACTGAGAAGCTTCTGAACATCAAAGGAAATAGTGATGAGGATACAAAGGCTACCAACAGAATGGGAGAAACTATTCACTCAATACACATCAGATAAGGGACTAATATCTAAGATATACAAGATATTGACAGACTTTACAAGAAAAAATATATCTAACCCCATCAAAATATGGGGAGGAAAATGAACAGACACTTCCTCAAAGAAGAAATACAAATTTCCAAAAGGCACATAAAAAGTTCCACATCACTAATCATCAGGGATATGCAAATCTCAGCATCCCATATGGTCCCCCATGCCAGGAGCAATTTCTGAGTGCAGAGCCAGGAGTAACCCCTGAGAGCTGCCAGGTGTGGCCCAAAAATGTATACACATGTGAGCATACATATACATTTCTTCAGTTCCTAGGCCTTACACATGAAAGACATGTGCTTTAGTGATAAATATATCCCTGGTGAGCACTTTATTTTTTTCACTTCTGTATTTTTATTTTGTCTTACTCTAATTTACAATTTCAATAGCATGTACATGTCTATTGTAAAGTAACATTCCTCTGTCTAAACTGGAATCCAATTAAAATGTTTATGTAGGTTACAAAGAAAACTAAAAAGGACCCTACTTTGGCAGCAAAAAAAGTTTGCTTTTGTGCTTGGGTTACTCCAAATCACATCTGTTTTTGCTTTTGGGTCACACCCAGCAGTCCTCAGGGGTTACTCCTGACTCTGTGCTCAAAAATCACACATGACAAGCTCAAGAGACCATATGGGATGCTAAGGATATATTCCAAGTTGGCTGCATGAAAGGCAAAGGCCCTAACTGCTACAGCTCCAGACGCTCAAAACTATTTTTAATAAAAAATTATTATAGTTTTAATAAAACATTCCATTTTCCTCAATAATCTGTTCATCTAAAATTGCTTGGTTACTACCAAGATCCTAATAAGACCAATTGACAGAAAATGGCCATAAAGAAATGTCAAAAATTAATATCTGTGATGCAAAATTCCAGGAAGTGATATGAGCCAGGAATATAGATTTAGAAACCATCCTCCCAGAGGAAAGAGTTGAAGCTATTCGAATAGATAAAAAACTGTTGAGTGGATGTCACAAGAAAAGAACATAGCAATAAAACAACCCAGGGATATATAGCCTTAGACAGCTATATTTGGGGAAAAAAAGATTCCAGGCATAAGAATGGGGCAAGGCAGTTGAAGAAGAACAAACTGAAACAACTGAAAAAAGATAGTGGAACCAATAAATTAAATATTAGCACCGAGGGATAACCACACAATTCTGTCCACTGAATATTTTCCATCAAAAGAACCTTGTTAGAACTCACTTCCTGTTACATTGTTTGAGTTTCTAGTTATAGTACACATTAGGCAAGTCACATTCCTAAGTGCAAGATTCTTCAGATGTAAAATCTGGAAGAATCAGTCTGTCCTGACAAGAATAAGAGAATGGACACAGGTGAGTAAAGTCTTATTACTTTATAAAGCATTTATAAAGATATGGAAAGCCATTCATCCAATATAGTAGCATTGCTATTTTATTACTTTATTTTATTTTATTAGTTTTATTTGAATAATAACTTAAGTTTAATTAAGTTATTAAGAAGAATGGTTTTCTGGGGTTGGAGCTATATCATACATCAAATAAGGCATTTGTTTTGCATATGGTGGACCCAGATTCAATCCCCAGCACACCACATGGTCCCCTGAGCCTGCCAGGAGTGATCACTGAGTACAAAGCCGGGAGTAAGTCCTGAGTACTGCTGGGTATGGTCCAGAAAAAAAAAGAATAATAATTTTCGAATGATTACTTTTGGGGGCACACCCAGTGATGCTCCTGGCTCTACACTCAGAAATCACTCTTGCCATGCTTGGGGGACCATATGGGATGCCAGAGATCAAACCTGGGTTTGTCTTTTTATATCTGTCTCAAGGCAGATGCCTACCCATTAGACTGTCACACCAACCCAACTATTAATATTTTTTCAGTAAAGCATAAGTTAACCGTTGTCTGGGTAGTCTCTGCAGAAGTGCATGGGTTTTTACTTCTGGTGATACTTTGCCTGGCTTTGAGCATCAACTAGATAGACCACACCTCTATCCCATCATGCACTGCAGTTACTACTCTTGCCCCTATTACTTTCTCTTCACATCTTTTTATACCTGGGATTCTTTCTTTCCCTGTCCTTCTTCCTAAACCACAAAGCCAACAACACTAGATGCAAGAAATCCAAACTACAATAATCAAACTTTACAATGTGCCTGTAGGGGTTGAAGTGATAGTGCAAGCTCCACCAGTATAGTGCAGATAAAAACAGAATGTGTGGGGTCAGAGCAATAGACAGCAGGTAGGGCACTTACCTTGCACACTACCAGCCTGAATTCGACCCCCAGCATCCCCTATGGTCCCTGAACATCGCCAGGAGTAAATCCTGAGTGCAGAACCAGGAGTGACCCCATTTGCATTGCCCAGTATGGCCCCAAATCCCCCCAAAAATGTGACTGTTAAGGAGGCAGAATGGAAAGTTCTAAACTGCAATTAAATTAGGTATTCAATCAGGCTGGGGATCCTGCATTACAACCTATTTGTGGCCCATTTTTTCTAATTTTAACATTATTCCAGTGAAATGCCGTGGAAAGTCATAGTTTCCCAAAGGCCTTTGGACATAGTTCAAAAGTGACTGCTGGACAGAGACATAATATAGAGGTAGGGCACTTGCTTTGTTCAAGGCCAACCAGGATTTGATCCCCAGCATTCCATATGCTTCTCCCAAGTACCCTAGAGAGTAGATTATGGAATAAGCCCTGATAAGTACTGCTGGGTGTGGCCAGTAATACAGAAAAACAAAAAATTAAAAATGTGAGTGCTGGGGCCCGGGAGATAGCATGGATGTGAGGCGTTTGCCTTTCATGCAAAAGGTTATTGGTTCGAATCCCGTTGCCCCATATGGTCCCCCGTGCCTGCCAGGAGCAATTTCTGAGCATGGAGCCAGGAGTAACCCCTGAGCGCTGCCGGGTGTGACCCAAAAACCAAAAAAAAAAAAATGTGAGTGCTGATACTGAAGTGGTACAGGTACTGGTACAGCTGATCAGGCATTTGTCTTGCACACAGCTGACCCGAGTTCGATCCTCTGCATC
>PVKC010015922.1:9526-21242 GCA_004027635.1 Crocidura indochinensis
CTAATGCTCTCTTTCCCCCCCCCCCCATCCCACCATTGTTTGCATAGACCCAGAAAAATATGGGACAAAAAGGAAAAAATTCCTTGGCCTGATTACAAGGCCTCACCCCAGAAGTTTATTTGCATAAGACCTACTCTGGGCTCCAGGTATACCTGTCTGTCCAACTGGAGTCATTCTCCATGGTCCCGGTGAAACTTTTCCACACTTTAGCTATTATTGGTATCAGGTTCCTATATTTAAAGATTCTGATTCTATGCATTTCTTTCATCAATGTCAGGCTGATGTGAAGCATCCTCTAGTTTCATCGCACCATTAAATGCCCTGCAAGCAGATTGTTGATGAGTCATCTGGGTGTTGAGAGCACTCTTTGGAGTAAGTCAATGCCAGAGCAGTGGTAGGTCTTCTCTGGTAGAGGTTTGCATCCCGGTAATGTTATAGATAATTGTGGTTGTTTCCATAGATGGTATCCATTGTTCAGGGGTGTATGGGTGATGCCCATTCTTCAGAGGCCTAAGCCAAATCATTATGCCAATGTTCAGGGTATAAGGCCTAACTGCAATACCAAATTTATGTTCCTATCTCTATTAGATAAGAACTTACTTGAATAAGTATAATTTTCCCATTTTAATGTGCCTATACAAAAGAGAAACAATACCACAAGATGTTGTTGCATCTGGGAGCCAACAGATAAAGTCCAACATTCCCCGTAACTTGGTTCAAATATGAATTCTATACAGAGATACTCTTCTACCAGTATTGCTTATAAAACAGATCTCAAAAATGGGGAAAGCAAACAAACAATCAAATTGAAAAAAAAAAAACAGTGGGCAAAATGGTCACTATTTAAGAGGATATTAAAAAAAGAGTTATGGATGTTAAGGGAATACATCTGAGATATACATGTGTCCCTTTTATGTTTTAGAAATAGTCGAGAGGGAGGGTGTTGTTTCGAGACACCACTTTGGTCTGTGATTTGGCCAAGCGAAGAGCAGAGCGCATGGAGCCATGTCATCTAAGTGTTGCCTGCTGAAGCTTCCCACAGCCTGAGAGGCTTTTGTTTCCTAATTGCTGGAAGCCAGAAGTTCACCAGTCCCCTCCCCGCCCCCCTGCAGGAATGGGGTTCTTTTTTAGATGCTAAACTCTTTTGAATCCCAGGCTTTCTTGACTGTTCACCTGCTTCCCTATACTCTCTTTTCATCATCATTAGGTCCCTTCAATCTTATTTTTCCTTGCATCAGGTTTCCCACTAAAGCTGTTTCTGGGGAAGCTGGCTGACCCAAAGCAGCCAGGGTTCATGGTTCTTCCTGACAAAACATCATTCTCAGTCTGGCCTAATGCCCCTAATGGGGGTCCATTTCCTAGACTCTGAGTCTGGGATCTCAAGTTTACCACTTTATCCTTGTGCCAAAAATAATTGTTCAGGGAACTATTCCCTCTAGGAACTGCATTGCTAATGGGACCAAATATTGACAGAGTATTGATCAAGTCTCCTTTTTAAATGCACAGTGTTTATTTGGTCCCTGGAAAATATTGTTTCCCGCTCTCCAGACTTTTATACCCTTTTGATCACCTTTCTTTAGATCTGTGATGGGCTTCAATCATTATTGTCAGACCACCTTAGTCTTTGTGTTAGCTTGGATTTTTTTCTTTTACTTTTCTTTTTTGCAATTTCGCAATAGTATTGCCTTTAAGGACTTTTCTTCTTGAATCTTTTTTTTTTTAATTTTTATTTTGATTTAGCTTGGATTTTTTTTTTTTTTTTGGTTTTTGGCTTTTGGGTCACACCCGGCAGTGTTAAGGGGTACTCCTGGCTCCATGCTCAGAAATTGCTCCTGGCAGGCACAGGGGACCATATGGGGCACTGGGATTTGAACCGATGACCTTTTGCATGAAAGGTAAACGCCTTACCTCCATGCTATCTCCCGGGCCCCTAGCTTGGATATTTAAGGTAATATGAATAGCTCTGATACACCATTTATTACCAGAAACTAAGGCTAAAAACTAACCTGTACATATACTAAATACTTTAATGAGTTAGAATTTTATCAGATTTCCATTTAACTTCTACAAAAAAAGTTACTTAAACTCTATTTTATCAAGAAATTATGGAAGAAATGTATTAATTTATTGTTTTAGGGTACACATTGGTGCTGTTCAGAGTTCCTTGCTGGGGTTGCCATTATTGGTGGTACTTAGAAAGATATGTCATGTTCCTAAGTATTGAATTCATGTCTCCCATATGCCAACCATTGACCTATCTTGATGATTCCAGGAATAATACTTTTAAAGCATAAACTTACTTTTTGAAAGATAGGTGCTATTTTAATGATAACAAGAATCTAGAAATTGGTTTCCTGAGGTATGTTTATATAATAAAGAGCATACAAAGATCCACAAAGAGTGCATATTACAAAGAGTATAGAAAGGATATTCAGTACTTGGCTCTTAATAAGTAGGTAAGCTAGAAACTTTTGTCTGACTTCATTTCTGCCATGAATGATTTGTAAATTAATGAGATAATGTCTGAGAAGCACTCTGAGTTCTTAAGAGAAAGGAACCAGATAAATGCAAGGTATCATCATTATAGTCACTATATTTTGCTTTACTTTAACACTTCTGGGAAAATTATTAAGCTGTTTCTCTATTTCCTGAAGTCCTTTACCCAAGTGGCCAACTCCTTGCTTTCTACATAGATTATAAGCTTACTGCTCTTTCTGGTCACGCTTCAACCTTATTATTTTACAGAAACAAAGATGCAAACAAATCATTAATAACAAGTAACCCACATTATTAAGTCATAGACTGTCTAAGCACACAAACTGTAGTTTAAACGTAGGTTTGTTTAATGGAAAATTTGAAATGATATGCACTAACCATCACTCCTCCACCACAAACTGACATATACTAGTATATACATACTCTTGCCTTTTCTACCCTATAGCAAATTGCTTACAGCCTAGAGAGATAACTCAAAGGCCTGAAATTTATGCCTTGCGTGCTGGAGGCCAGAGTTTTTGTACTCTCTGTACTCATGGTCTCCAAGTACCACTGGGAGAAACCTCTTAGAACTGAAGCAGGAGTAATCCTAAGCACTGCGAGGTGTGGCTTCAGATAATCTCATCGAATTCATTGTGGAGAGAATGGATAAAACATAGTGAAGCTGGTTGGCATTAAATACTAATTCTTCCTGCTATACTGTGTAGTAAGGACTTAGGAATCGAGCCACAACCTACATTTAGTTACTTTCAACAGATCCTTTTGTCACTTAAAAGACCTGCAATGAACTATCATATTTAGAGATGTGTAAATGGATGTTGGGATGAAGCATAAAATTAAATCCCATCAAGGATTTGGGGACTGAATTGAGGATGGAGTCCAATCATCCAATAGATTTCAGTAAGTTCCATTTGCGGCAGATATATGGTGGTTGTGCTGGAGTCACTTGTAGGATACTGGATTTTTGAATGAGAATCATGAAGGGATACATAAGAAAATTTTCTGTGGCTCAGATATGCAATGAGTGAAGACTTGAAACATACATTTTGAGAACTGAATCAGGAGGTACATAGTTAGAGTCCAGGTAGATAAATTATGATAGGTTTTAGCCATTTTGGTGAGTGGAATTCCTCTTAAAACACAGCAGGAACAGAGGAGCTAGGTGGGTGCCAAGGAAGGCCACTTTGACCAGGACTGGCCAAATGGATGTGTCATCTAACAAGACATTGTCCCCACTCACCTTGAAGAGCATTTGTGCTTGGTTTAAAGCTCAGCTCCTCCTTCCTGTCTCTAGATGTTTATTTTACATTTGAGTTATAGCTTTTCAAGTGACATGCATGACAAATAGAGGCAATGTGCAGATCCACTTGTTCTTGTGTTTCATTTTACTTTTATTTTTAATTCTTATTTTGTTTTTTTTTGGGGGGGGGGCACACCTGGCAGTGCTTAGGGGTTACTCCTGGCTCTATGCTCAAGAATTACTCCCGGCAGCTTCAGGGGACCATATAGGATGCTAGGGACTGCCCCATGCAAAGTGAATGCCTCATCTTTTGTACTACTGCTCTGGTACCAGGAATCTCCTCTTTTTAAAGGCAACTCAATACTAATTTCCACAGAGACTAAACTAATTTACATGTTTATCAACAGTGTACTAGAGTTGTCTGTGGCATCCTGATACCATCAGCACATAATTCAGTGGATATACTACTTGGGCATAGCAGATAGGCATGTTACTGACATTCCAGGTGACAGGAATGAGGTATCATTAAAAAGTTTCTAGTGACTAAGTTCCCTTATTAAGTTCTTGTGATGATATTCGTATGAATGGGAAAAAATAAAAAAGAAATATGGTAATGAGCATAGTGTTTCAAGACTGCAAATGCTAATAAATCCTATCTACTGTATACTTTCTTATTCCTTTTACTTTCCTGTATTAGATAACAACAGAGGAAAGGAAAATATACAATTAAAGTACCTTTTATTTTTAGTACTATTTTTACTTATTAATAAGCTGAAAGTGGAGAGGGTTGGTAGCATGTGTGTCAGAAGAGAATTAAATTTTGTTCAGTGCGTCAATCCTTCCACTAAGAGCAAATTTCATGTATTCTGTAAAAAAGGGTATGTAAATAGTCACCTTTGAAACTAACGCTAAAGATTATAGGGTCCCTGATTTTGATGTCCAAGAATAGACGAGTGGATAATGAAGATACAATGAAATACTACATAGCTGTGTAAAAATGATGCAATCATGCATTTTGCTACAACATGGGTGGAACTGGAAGATATGTTAAATGAAATAAGACAGAAAAATAGAGATAATCAGAATATCAATTATATGTGATATTTAGAATAACTGCTTGAAGAAATGCAATAGCTTAAATGGAAGTTGTCTTGAACACCTTTGGCCCCAGCATATAGTGAGGAGAAGGGAAGAAATTGAGCGGAGGAGAAACACAATATGAAAGGATGGAAGCCAGAGGCCAAGTGGTCTAAGGAGTGCATTAGTGATCTTAAAAAAGACAGAACTAAATATCCAAGCCACAGAGTCAACAACAATTAAATCATTAGGTTCAAATTTTATAATAAAAACTTTAAATGGGCTGTTATACTGGCATTCTGGGCTTAGGGCGTGTTAGTATGGAATGCACTCAGAGTAGTGGTGGATGGTGGTAGAGAGAATTCGACAGTGGTGGTGGGATTGGCCCTGATCCAAGGTATATCTGAAACCCAACTATAAATACCTTTGTAAATCACGATGGTTGCAATGAAAAATAAAATTAAGATTTGTGACTAAGTTATGCTAATAATATTAATTTTCTTTTATATAGAGCAACATCAAATGGAAAAGCTTTAGAAAATTCATGGAAATTTGAGAAAAAGATGTGGAATAAAGGAAAGCTTTAGATTTTAGTATTATCAATAACACTTTTTCCCCTGCGTTGGGAACAAGACGTCCAAATTTTAATTTGAATAAGAGTTTGCAAATTGTGTGTTAGTCCTGGCCACAGATAAGGTGATAAGGTGAAATGCTGATTATCCTGAGGGATTTAAAAAAAGATCAATTTTGCGGATGTATATCATAAGAAATTGTTATTGCAATATTGACATTCTATATCATTTAGTACTTTGTTATTGATTTGGAAAAATGTCTTGGCTTTAAAGTGTCTATGTTTTTCATTTTTTAAACAGAATACAAAATAAAGGCATTTCCCCCATGTTAGAACAGAAAGGAAGGGAAAAAATGAAAGTAGTGTGGGACTGAGTAGTTAGCAATGAAGGTGAAGGTATTGTTCTACTAAGGAACACTGGCCTGGAGATCTTGTTTCAGGTTAATGAGAAAAAAAAAGGAGATGATAGGGTCTTTTCTTCAGAACTCCAAAGAAACAAACCAAATATTTATTTGAAGGCCCTGAAGGAATCTTTCCAATAATCTTGGAGAAACCCAGCTTGTGATTATTGGGCAAACCTGAGAAAGTTTCAAACTGGTACCCTGGAGAAAAGGGATTAAACTTTTTTGGTGTCAGGAAGTTTATCAACAACATGTGCTTTGCCTGTTTGACTAATGTGGAGAGCATTGATCATAGCCACCAAATGCCTTCCAGTTACCAAAAAGTCCATGAACAACATCAATCAAATCTAGACATAAGGAATAGCATCGCATTGGATAGTATCACCACAGGTCTAGAAAATAAACATAAATTTAAGATTGATAAGAAAGTACCTTAAACATATGCAAAATCCAGGTGGGGAAAATTATCCCACAAAATCCAGAAAAGTACAATGACTTATTTAGAGTTATTACGGCAAAAGATTGCCAGAATTGCAATTTAAGGACTTAGGTATTTATTCAAACAGTCGACAAAAATTTCTGATTAAATCGCAAGACTGCAGTGTACTACATGAGTCAACAGCACAAAAAGAGTATAATGTAGTCCAATAAACTCCCCAGATTTCAGTGATCACTGTCCTTCCTCCTATAATGCCTGTTTTATCAATTACTCTGCTTGTGCTTTAAAAATATAAGATCACTAACACTGCAAAAAATGTGTATTACTGTGACAATTGAATTTTAAAATCATAGCAAGGATATGCATTCAAATCATACAATGTGAAAAAATTTAAAGAATGCTGGTTGAAGGAAGATGAAAATTTACTGTCAACTGCTCATAATTCCTTGACTACAAATTTCCTTTGCTTCCAGAATGCTGGTCATTTGTCCTGTCTCTTATGTCGTTTTCTTCACTTACACAATTCTCTGTTTATTCAATAAATAGTCAGTGTCTACTGTGGACTCATTCTGGGTTAAGTACTTTGCAGGCAGCATATGAATAAAACCCCTGCACTAGGGATTTTGCTTTCTAAAATTTCACCCTACAAGGTGCAAAATGCTATTGTTTTGGATAACTTGTTCTTGAACTTCTTTGAAATAGATTCAGTTTATATGCCCTCTTTATTATGCTAATACTACTATAGTATTATGCATGCTATTTATTTGATCATCCTTGTTTTTTGTTTACTGTCCACTTCACGAGTAGATCTGTTAGCTTAGCTTACAGTTGCATTTCTATCAGCATTTCATTTTGTACAACACATTCTTTCATTCTGGTGTATAGTTTCCCTTGTATTCCTTTTAAGTATTTTTATTTGTTCAATATTCTTTCAGCCAAAAGATGGCACTGCAGGAGAAAAAGTGAGTTAAGTTTCAACAAGTTGACTCAATAGTAAATGAATTAGATCCAAGGGTTCTCTTTCAAGACTAAAAATATTGATGAATTAGAACTAGCCAATCCCAAAATCTATACATGCAGCATGCAAACACATAATGAACAAAATCCCTCAGGAAGACTAGTGAACGCCAATTGCTTTAGGTTACTAAGAATATTAACATTTCTTATTAAGATTAGGATGATCTTAATGCATTCCAATAGACACAATTATTTTTCAAATTATTTTGAAGGCTGTATTGATTAATATGTATTTACTGGACCAGAGAGATAGCATAGAGGTAGGACTTTTGCCTTGCATGCAGAAGGACGGTGGTTTGAATCCCGGCATTACATATGGTCCCCCCAAGTCTGCCTGGAGCAATTTCTGAGCATAGAGCCAGGAGTTACCCCTGAGTGCTGCAGGGTGTGACCCAAAAACCAATATATATATACATTATATATGCATATATACATATAAATTATATATACATACATATATACATATACATTATATAAATATATCTGTATCTACTAGGATATAGATGATATGGGTTTTTTCCTACTGCATGGCTATAGGTAAAACATGTATCTTGCAATTCTATTTTTTTGTTGGTTTAACAGCTTCTTCTGAATTCTAGATTTCACTGCTAAGTTGTTTTTCAATTTCTAGCTCCCATCTTTAAATGCCCTTCAGAGTTTAATAAGACTTTCTGGATGAGATAATGCAAAAAGAGTAGCCTCTTCAAATACTTTAGAAACTAATGTACAGAGGAGAACCAGATAACCCCCCATGATAAAAGTCTGCTATTTGTGTTAGCTATTAATAATAAATGATGGTTTCCATATTTTAGTGTCAGCCATCTGGATGTTGTGATGCCCAAGGCATATCACCTACTTTGCCAGAGCACCCCCCTCATGAATTATAATTATAACCTCTTCCTTGATGTGTTAACCTTACAAAAACCAAATAAATTTTACATGATTTTTCAGTTTCACAGGAGGTCTTTATAACTTATAGAGATGTGTGTGTGTGTGTGTGTGTGTGTGTGTGTGTGTGTGTGTGAGGAGTTAGAAAAATAAGCACATAGACAAGTTGGCTATTTTTTTTCAAAGTTCTTAACAATGAACATAAAATTAACAGTCAGCTTCAAATTCTGGATTATAACTCAAAAACTGCACTTATGATTATAGAATGAACTTATTCCTATCAAAATGATTATATTCAAGGACCAAATGTCAGAGATAGTGAAGTAATGAATACTGAAAGATTATTGTACGCTTGCACTATAGAGGACTACAAGAAAAAAATTTTGAGGGCTAAATGTCTCTAGGAGACATATAATAAGATTAGGTCTCTTACACATTACTAAAAGTCAACTAGGTTTTTGGAGGTACTGAAAATGATTCTGTAAACATTAAATTGAGAGCTTAGTTATAACCACAGAATATATTAGCTAAAAGGAAGGAGTTCTACTCTGCTTGTAAGATGTTTTTAAGTAAAAGGAACAAATATCTATGTGACCCCTAATTTAAATAGCTTCCCATAAATATCATGATATAATAGAAATTAGAAATGCTACCATGAAGATGCATATATCTAAAAATGTGTCTTCAGTCCACGTGTAGGGAAAACACTTAACTGGTGCTAGAAAACATTCTTAAGTTGGCAAGAGGAATCACTTTCTTCATAGGCTAGATGGTGCTACCAATGGATTTAGGCAGATTACAGTGAAATAAAAGTATGGTAGGTTGACAATTTAAAAAAGAATATTCTTTTGGCAGGTAATGTTTTATAAAATTGTTATTTGAGACAATAGGCAACCTTTAGATTCCAAAATGATGCTAATAAAATATTTTATTTACTTTTTGTCCTCCCATTCACAATACAGGCCAGGCAAAGGGCCTGGTTTGCGGTGTATATTTTAGATGGTAATAATTTACATTGTGTGAAACTACTTAGAAACATATGTTTATTTCCAAGAGGACACATTTAGGACAGAAGCAATATTTCTGAATGAATGAGTGAATTGATGTAACACTAGCCTAAATTCAGAAAAGTTTAACAGGTGAGATACAGAACACTGACATAATCTTGAATGAGTGAAATGTAAACGTAGGAAAATGTCTACTCATGGATTCTGCTAGTTTCTAAACATATTGCTAGAAGCCAATGCATCTTTCTGGACACCAGAGTAGATTGCTGGGTTTCTGCACAATAGTTTCAGGAGTGTAGGACATTTTATAGTAATGTAGATATTGTTAAATATTCATTAAATAATTGACATGTTCACCGGGCACTTTTTTAAACCTGATACATTGTCTTTATGTGTATAACACTATTAGAGGTTTCGTTACCTTTCTCAACCCACAGATGAGGAATAAGAAGCACTCTAATGTTCATATAGATTGTTCATACAGATGCAAAGAGGTTCAGCTGCTTAATTCATTATCTATGTATAACTTGTGGTCATTTGCTTTAAGTAGTCACTAAATTTTAAATAAGATATGTAGTTGATTTCCTCTCTCAAAGCCTTTCTTCTTTTTAACCTGTCATCAGATTTTGGATAAGGTTATGTTTAGAATGGAATGAAGGTATCTAGATAAGCTGGGCTCCTAAAAAATAGGACAAATATTCTGGTGGACTGGAAGTCAGATAATAAGATTAGACTAAAACTGTCTTTTTAAAGACAATGTCACTGGCTATTGAGTTGCTTACTTGGATCAATCCATGTGACAATATTAAGTTCTGGGCCAGAGCAGTGGCACAAGTGGTAGGGTGTTTGCCTTACATATGCTAACATAGGATGGACTGCAGTTCGATCCCTCAGTGTCCCATATGGTCCCCAAGCCAGGAGCGATTTATGAGTTCATAGCCAGGAGTAATCCCTGAGCATCACTGGGTGTGACCAAAAACAAAAAACAAAAACAAAAAAAAAAGAAAAGAAGGAAGGAATAAACAGAAAGACAGAAAGGAAGGAAGGAAGAAAGAAACAAAGGAAGGAAAAGAAAGAAAGGAAGGAAGGAAGGAAGAAAGGAAGGAAGAAAGAAAGGAAGAAAGAAAGGAAGGAAGAAAGAAAAAGAAAGAAAGAAGGAAAAAGAAAATATTAAGTTCAGAAAGATGAAATTTTATGTATGGAAATTATACTTTGAAACCTAATTGTTGCTAATGAATGAGGATAGAGTTTTGAAAAACTAAGACTAAAAATATCAGGTAAGGAGAAAACAAAGATATTATAAAAGCATCCTATAATGTACAGCCACAATATATATGTATAGTCGATTAAAGCGCCTCTTTGAGTATATTTATCATAATCAATAAAGTTCAGGTATTAAAATTTATAAAAATAAAACGGTTAAATGTGGCAGAGAAAGCAAGATGTGTATTCCTTCATTAGTTATTTTGTATAAATTTAGGTACATGTGGCATACCTATGAAGACCATGACAAAATACTCATAGATAACGAGTGGTTCATATACTAAACATCTAATGGTCTTTGTGATCTCCTGCACAAGGTGTATATGTGTATTTGTGTGTATGTGGAGAGAAACGGGGGGAATTAAAATGAGAAATTGAAAGAGAAAGAGAAGAAGACAGAAATGAGATGAGAAAGGGAGGGAGGGAGATAGAGAGAGATCAACTAAGAGCATCAAAACGTTAGATTCTGGGGAAGAAGTTTTAAATTTTAAGTTTTTATAAAACAAAACTTTTGTTATAGTCATGTTCTGTTGAGCTCCTGAACACTAGGGATATTAAACTGCATGACTTCGCCAGAACACATATCTAGACAATCTAAGGTTTAAAGGGTCTCAGAATATTTTGCTGGTTTTACTCTTCATAAAGAGGACTGACTCACAGAAAGTCATTTTCTGATATGTTGAAGAGATATGAGCTCAAAATACAAGCTTATATCTGTTTCTTTTCCTGTTTTTTTTTTTTTTAAAAAAAAAACACTTTAACATATAAACCCAGGTTTGTACAGTTTTCATTAGCAGACTTTTCCATGGTCTCCATCAATGCAATTCAAAATGACATTGTGGAAATGAAGTCAAATTCTTCCTTCTCTTTTCTCAGACTGGGAAATCTACTGCCTTGAGATCTGAAGCTCTGCAGTGGGCAGGTCTGCAGCACACCCCCACTTTCTGTAAAACCAGATCTTTTCTATATTGAGTGCAAGGCTTACAAGACTGAGGTAAAAACACCTCCACTGGAAAATACCAGGTGAGGCAAATCTGAATGCAGTCTTCTGTTCTTGGAAAGATCCTGATTTTCCCAGAGTCCTCTTTTAAGTTGGAAATTCTCACCAAGTAAAGTCCTATGAGGCTCTAAATGAGTTCTGGTTTTATTGTTTGCACATACGAAAGTGGCTACGTTTTGCTTTTGAACAAGGGACAGTCACTACCAAGATGCAGGAGGCACTGACGTTGTCCCTAAGGGCACATAAAGACCAGGTAAGTTCGGGGCTACACCAGGTAACCAGGACCAGGAGGAAACTAGAAAGACAGCCAGCCTGTC
>PVKC010015923.1:0-21045 GCA_004027635.1 Crocidura indochinensis
AAAAAAAAAAAAAAAAAAAAAATAAATGCAGGTCAGCTGCTTGCAACACACACAAATGCCCTACCCACTGAACTATCATTCCGGTTCAAGCATCAAATTGTATGAAAATTTTTTGCTTTATTGATTTTTAGTAGATAGCACACTATGTATAGTTTTGGTTTTTAACTTTGTTGTGCCTGACTGATAGTTTAAATCATGATCTGTCTTGGTGAATGTTTTATAAACTTATATAAATGTTTTGCTTGGTTGGATAGAATGCTGTATGCAAGAATTGGATTAGATTCTTATTATTATTTGTATTCTTGAGTTCTTCAACATCATTGTTTAGTTTTTATTTGTTTTGGGTCACATTCAGCAGCGCTCAGGGATTGTTCCTGACTCTGTACTCAGAAATCGCTCCAAAGGACTCCGGGGACCATATGGGATGCTGGGATTTGAACCACCATCCTTCTGCATGCAAGGCAAATAAATGCCTTACCTCCATGCTATCTCTCCATTGTGTAGTATTTTATAATCAAATTTTATAAGAGTGTTCATTTTGTGATTCTAGTTGTGTAATTGGCTGTTTTCTTTTCAGTCATTTCAGAAATTACTTCCATGTGTCATATAATTCAGAAGGTTTTTGTTTTTTTTTTGGTTTTGGGTCACACACGGCAGTACTCAGGGGTTACTCCTGGCTCTATGCTCAGAAATTGCTCTTGGCAGGCACGGGGGACCATATGGGGCACCGGGATTCGAACCGATGACCTTTTGCATGAAAGGCAAACGCCTTACCTCCATGCTATCTCCCGGGCCCCCAGAAGTTTGTTTTTTATACTCATTTTTGAACCCTGAGATTTCTTCGTACGTTGATGCCATTCATTATAAGTAATCTGTAATTTGACAAATTTTTCTAAATATTTCATTAATGTACTCATATACGCTTTTTAAATTTCTGCGTGATATGTTTCTAAGATGTAGTTGATAAGAGACAAAAGAAGTGGATACAAACTTTCATTCTGTGCTGGAACTAGACATTCCTCTGCTATTAAAATGTAATCACAGGGTCTTCTTTTTGTTTTGTTTTGTTTTGTTCTGTTTTGTTTTGCCTTTTGGCTCACACCCGGTGACACTCAAAGTTCACTCCTGGCTATGCGTTCAGAAATCGTTCCTGACTTGGGGACCAGGTGGGATGCCAGGGGATTGAACCACTGTCCATCCTAGGTTAGCACGTGCAAGGCAGACACCCTACTGCTTACGCCACTGCTCCGGCCTCACTATTTACATTCTTTAAAAATCACTCATATAAAGCTATAGTTGACACCAATTGAAAAAGCTGTTATTTTTAGGGTGATTATATTTAATAGAATAAAAAAGGAAATATTAGAACAGAATTTTAAAAGAGGAACAAAATAATTCCTTAGATGAGTATTTCTTAAAGGATATCAGTGTTTATAAAACATAATTTAGTTAGGACAAAGTAAAACTTTTGGAAATTGACTCTGAAATAGACTGAGAAAATTAGATTGGACTTAGAGGTAAGAAGTGGAATGAGGCGTTTTGAATAATAGAATAAAAAATTCACATTCTTAGACTATTAAATGGTGCTTGCCTTTAATGCTGTAGTGCTCCCTGGATATTTTATTCAAGATTTCATTTTGTATTGTTATATTTCAATTCCTTTTTTCCTGTCCTCTCAAACTGAGGTTGAGAGCCTCTAGAACATTGGTCCTCTAACTACGGCCCGCGGGTGACATATTGTATTTGTTCCTGTTTTGTTTCTTCACATCAAAATAAGATGTATGCAGTGTGCATAGGAATTTGTTCGTAATTTTTGTTTTTACTATAGTCTGGCCCTTCAGTGGTCTGAGGGACAGTGAACTGGGTCCCTGTTTAAAAAGTTTGAGAACCCCTGCAAGGACTATGCCCATTTCAGCTTATTTGATTTTTTACCCCACTATATTGCTTTTCTTTTCTTCAAACAAAACCACATAACTTGAACTATCTAGTACCACCTCTCAAACAGAGGGGGAAATAAGGGAGGGTACCAGGACCAACCAGACATATGATCACTAAGTAGTAAGCTAGACACAGAGGGGACCACTTATTCTAGCACCCTGGGGAGTGAGGGTGGATGATCTGGGATGCAGGATGGGAATGGGGGTGGAGGGAGGGCAAATTTGGTGATACTAATTCTCCTGATTCAATGTTAATATGTACCTAAAATACTACTGTGAAAGATATGTAAGCCAATATGGTCAAAATAAAAATTATTAAAGGAAAAGCAAAGTCAAAAGCAACAACAAAAAATTCATATTCTTTATCTTTCTAGACATAAACCCAAATGATAACTTTTCTGTCAGCTTAATAAATGGATATCCCTTGGCTGTAGCAAGAAATTCCTTAGTGACTGATTCTAATAATTTATAATTAAAGTAAGCAAGTAGAGAAATTATTCTTAGTAAAAAAAAAAAAGCATATATGTGCTCTATAGGTCATATTCTTGGCATAGTGTTTCACATTGTAATTTTTATTGCTGTGTTGTTTCTGCTATTTTAGATTTTTTCTTTTTATTCATTAATCCTTCAAAAACTGATTTAAAAAGGGGAATTTTGTATGCTTTAATTTTTTGAGAAAGATGCTGGGTTCTGCTATTTTAAAAGTTATGTGATAACAATGTAATATATACTAGAAGGAATCATTTCTTTTGTCTTAGAGGAAATTAATTTTTTTATAAAAATTTGTGAAAATAGGCTTGGATTATGGGATTTTAGTTATGTGAGCTGCCTATATTAAGAAACATGAAATCTTGTCTTATTAATACTATTGCTTTATTTAAGAAAGAATATGACTTTGGTTTCTCTATTTTTTGGCTCCCTTTTTTTATTATACCTCCCTACCCCATCTCTCTGCACAGGGTGGGTATTCTGCTCCTTCCTTCTCTCATTGGCAGGGCTCCTTCCAGGGGATCCCACGGACTGTTCCACAGCACCGCAGACAGAGTGAGTCTGTGCCCCTCACTCCTACCCTGCTCTGGCTTCCGGTTCATGGTATTCCTACCTCTTCTGCATGACTTGTTGCTCCCCATCACCTTCTCTCCCATCCAGTGATCCGTAGGCATGTGCGATAACAGTACTTCCTGGTCTCTTCTCTCTTTAACACTTTCTTTGCATGTAAATAAAAGACATAGAGCCTCAGGAAACCTATCTGAAGTTAATTTCTTTCTAATGATATTTAAAAGTTTCCCTGTCCAGAGATATATATGCATCTGTCTATAATGCATTTTATTTTCATGACCTTGTTATATGTGAATAAAAATGTGGTTTTTAATCTGGTTTTGTTAAAATATGTATACCGTATAATGGATAGATGCATAGTGTTTAGGGAACTGGCTTACTAGACCATTGCACACTTCTCTAAATAATGCTTTGATTGCATTTCACTATTATCTAAAAAAACTTTGATTTTTCAAGGATCTTTTCTAACGACTTACTACCTCTGTAATCAATCAGCTTCTTTAGGTACAGAAGAAATTGCTTGGATATGCATGGTTTACTAACCTTTCTAATAATTTAGTAATTTTGACTTAAAAATTATTTACATTAAATATACTTTTCAAAACAGCTTTTATTACTCTGTACTATGTACTTAAATACCTGGTAAGTTGGTTATATTTTATCTTTTTTGAAAAGTCACCCCAAGAAGCTATAAAATATTGTCAGAGTCACTTTTATGTTCTCCATAGGTTTACTCTTATCATAATTCATTGCAGTTTCTAAATTAATAATCCATATCTGTATAAGGTAGCAAAGTAGAAAACATTTAGCAATTAAAAATTTAAATAAACAGAGATAGCACAGCGGTGTTTGCCTTGCAAGCAGCCGATTCAGAATCTAAGGTGGTTGGTTCGAATCCCAGTGTCCCATATGGTCCCCCATGCCTGCCAGGAACGATTTCTGAGCAGATAGCCAGGAGTAACCCCTGAGCACCGCCGGGAGTGGCCAAAAAAAACCAAAACTTATAAAAATATTGAAATATTATTTATTAAATCATACTAGTTTTTTTTTTTGTTGTTGTTGTTTTTGGGTCACACCCGGCAGTGCTCAGGGGTTACTCCTGGCTCCATGCTCAGAAATTGCCCCTGGCAGGCACGGGGGACCATATGGGGCACCCGGATTCGAAACGATGACCTTTTGCATGAAAGGCAAACGCCTTACCTCCATGCTATCTCCCGGGTCCCAAATCATACTAGTTTTTAGTCAAAAAAAGGTACCTACATGAATTTCAGGCAGTTTTTTGAGTTTATTATTATGCTCTCCTTTTGTGTTTTATTTTGTAGAAAAATAGGACAGAGTTTGTATTAGACCTTTTTGGGGTTGAGGGTGTTCAGGGATTATTCCTGACTCTGTGCTCAGAAATTACTCCTGGTAGACTTTGTGGATTATATAGGATGCCGCGGATCAAACCTGGTCAGCCGTATTGCAAGGCAAAATGCCCTACCTAGTGTGCTATTGCTCTGGCCCCTGTTTTAGTCTTTATATTAACTTATTTAATTTAGCAGGTTTTTTTGTGTGTGGAAACAATAACAATTTTTCATCTATTTTTTTTTATCCTTTTCTTTCATCGCCTCTTTTTTAAGTCTCTTGATTTAGGCGAATTACTTTCTTTTCTCCTCTAAGGATTTAGCTCAGCATTTAATGAATACATGAAACTGTTGGCACCATTATGAGGATACTATAACAAATGTTGATGTATTCTCAGTTTTCTTTTTTTTTTTTTTTGGTTTTTGGGCCACACCCAGTGACGCTCAGGGGTTACTCCTGGCTATGCACTCAGAAGTCGCTCCTGGCAGGCACGGGGGACCATATGGGAACCGGGGGATCGAACCGTGGTCCGTCCAAGGCTAGCTCGGTAAGGCAGGCACCTTACCTGCAGCGCCACCGCCCGGCCCATATTCTCAGTTTTCAATCAGTGAATAATTTGTTTCACAGATTTGTTTCAGATTGGTATACCTATCCTCTGTTACCAAAACTTTTAGTTCCTATCCTTTTCCTCCAACATTTATCTCTTGACTCTCCCTTTAGCTATAATATGGAATTAAAACACAAAGTATATTTGTATAGGTATAGAACTTTCTTCTCTCTCTCTTTCTCTTTCTCTCTCTCTCTCTCTCTCTCTCTCTCTCTCTCTTTCACCCTGCTTAGTCATTGGCCTCTCATGTTTAAAAAGATGCTTTTTTTCCTCAAAGGTTTAGAGCTACCATTTTTATTTCAGCCATGGAGCAGCACTGTTCTGCAACACAACTTTTAGGCCTATCCTTTTGGCTTTTCTAGGCTAAATTTTCTTTCTCTACACTCTTGTCAAAAAAAAATGATGCTTTGATTCCCCATAATTAAGATGCAGGGGCCGGAGAGATAGCATGGATGTAATGCATTTGCCTTGCATACAGGAGGTCGGTGGTTTGAATCCCAGCATCCCATATGGTCCCCTGAGCCTGCCAGGAGTGATTTCTGAGCACAGAGCCAGGAGTAACCCCCGAACGTTGGCTGGGTGTGACCCAAAAACCAAAAAAAAAAAAAAAAAAAGTCTGTAGTCCATAGTCACTTCGAAGATTTTACATCAATATCTTTTACTAGGTCAAGTCTTATGATATATGCAGCAAAGGGAGCTGACTACAGGATGACCAAGATTCTGGAGATTCTGTTTGTGGAAAGTGGTGACTAGAATTTCCTGGATATCTATGTCCACAGATTTTTTGATAGACCTTTCTGAGGTTGACAGGTCCCTTTAGAGAAGAAATGTTTTCTAAACTGCTTACTATTTTAACCCGACCTATGGAACAGCTGAAGCAGTTTAATATTAAAATTATCATCAACATAATTATTATTTCACTATAAAATAAAGAAAAGGAGAGGATAAAGAATTATAGGGGTAAATCTGGTGGCTTTTAGAGGATTTTAGAACTGTTTCTTCCTTTTACATTTAGCAATATGTTAGTCAACTTGATTCTTAGTGCTAATTTTTAGAAAATTAAATTTTATAGGTGATGGTAGATTTGAATTTTTCTATATTATTATTTAACTGGTACATTCATATCCTAAAAATTAGTGTAATAAACTGTGTTTTTATTTAAACACTGATACCAGATTTGCTTTGTTACTAATTACTTTTCACTAACATTACCTGTTTGACTAGTTCTTTGCTCTGTGTGACCAGAGAAATAGAAGAGATAATATACTTGCCTTACATACAACCACATCAGCTGCAAATGGGGGTTGGGTCTGAGGCTCCACATATTGGTCCCCTAAAAATTGCCTGTAGTCAGTCATTCCTGAGTATAGAGCCAGGAATATAGCTCCTGTGAATTGTCAGGTTTCAACCAACACCCTCCCACAAAATAAATAGTGTTTCAAATCAAAAAAATTTTTTTTGGTTTTGAATTTGTTATAAGCAAAAAAAATATTATAAATTCGGGAATACATTATGTTTTACTATCCTCAATCTAGAAAGCTGCTCTAGCCAAGGATGGTCCTGGTGAAATTAAGGTTAACTCCTTAATTTGAAGACAAAAAGACAATCATGATTCTTTTCATTTCCTGGAAATTTGCTGTATATTTTTCACATTCATTGTTAGTATCTAAGTATTAGTTTTTGTACTTCCAACTGTGTAAAATTAAAAAATACAAAAAAATAATTAAAAAGTAAGTGCTTTGGGCTGGACAATGGCGCAGTGGTAGGATGCTTACCTTGCACGCGACTGACCGAGGATGGACCACACTTCAATCCCCCAGGATCCCATATGATCCCTCAAGACAGGGGTGATTTTTGAACGCATAGCCAGGAGTAACCCCTGAATGTCACCACATATGGCCCAAAAACAAAAAAAAAAAAATGTTTTTGACAAATGAAAGACCAAAATGATCATTTTAATTAGTTTCATGCCAGGTAATATGTTTAACTTTTCAGAATTTCTATTTTGAAATAGTGCTATTTGTCATACCTTAAGTTCCTTTTAAAAATTTGGGATCGGCGTGGTGGCGCTAGAGGTAAGGTGTCTGCCTTGCTAGCACTAGCCTAGGATGGACTGTCGTTCGATCCCCTGGCGTCCCATATATGGTCCCCCAAGCCAGGAGCGACTTCTGAGCGCATAGCCAGGAGTAACCCCTGAGCATCAAATGGGTGTGCGCCAAAAACCAAGAAAAAAATTTTTTTTATCTTTCTTTAAAACTTAGCTACTTTTAATTCCATTTATATTAACTTAGTTGGAAAAAAAATTTTTACACAACAAAAATAATATAAATGTGTTTTCTTATGTTTTAATAGCCTAGCATTTTCTTGATAAGTTATTGTCTGATTTATGAATTTGCCTTGTAAACTATATTCAACAGAATTGCATTAAAAATGAAAATTATATTTGGGGGAGAATGGAGCCACAGCAATATTACTCCTGGCTGTGCTCAGGATCACTTCTAGTGGATTTGGGGAACCATATGTGGTTCCAAGGACCAAACCCAGGTTAGCAATGTGTAAGATGCTAAGTGTCGTACACACTGTACTATCTGTTTGGCATGAACACTTCAGTTATTTAATTTGGAATCTACAGGGGTTATTTTTTAAACATTTTTGAATTGGAACACATAATTTTGTGTCATAATCTAATACATATTTATTGAATTAAATATGAGTGTATTTAGTAAGTAAATTTCAGATAAAAGTTTGATGAAACAGTATTTTTGTTTTAGGATACATAATTCTCTTTTCTCAACTTTCATTATATTCTTTGATATACTATTATGAATTTTTATGTAGTAAATATTTCTTAAAATAGTTTAAGAACTACAAAAAAAAAGCAACAACAATAAAGGGGGCCAGAGAGATAGCATGGAGGTAGTGCGTTAGCCTTACTTGCAGAAGGTTTGTGGTTCAAATTCCGGAATCCCATGTAGTCCCCCGAGCTTGCCAGGAGCAATTTCTGGGCATAGAGTCAGGAGTAACCCCTGAGCGCTGCCGGGTGTGACTCAAAAACAAAAAACAACAAAAAAACAAAAATAGTTTAAGAACTATTTAATATACTATATAGACATATTTTTATAAATTTAATATTTTTATTGGCCTGATGCTATTTTAATTCTTCTCTATGAAGTGGAGATATAACTGCACTGCAGTTCATCCTTGTAGCTATTCAGTTTAAGCATACCTCTACTAGTTATTTATAAAATGATCTTTATAATTAGTGTGTGTGCTTTCTAGAGTGGCAGGATATGTATTTAAATGGTTGTGTTTTCATGAGGGACTCATTAATATGGACCAATATGATTGGCTCTACCATGTGACTCTTGCCAAATTTATGTGTAAGGATAGCACCAAAATTAGTGCCTTAATGAGGAAAAAGTGACTTTTCATAAAAATAAAATATTTTTCCTTAAAAAAGAAAACCTAGGTAACATTAAAAACTAAAGAATTTGATTTTATTGTAAGCCGTTCTTTAGAGTTGCAAATAGTAAATGTAGGCGTGCCCATTTTCACAGTTAATTTCATGGGCTCTCTCATAGTCCTTTGATAAGTGATTAGAAAATGCATCAAATGTATGGTCTAGGAAGCCATCCCATTAATCTGGGCATGGGTGAGATTCTGAATACTTAACACATTGAGATGTACTGCTCCACAGATTGTAAGGTCATTTTGTTATCCATATTTGTTGTTGTACCATAGTGCCTGCAATATCTTACTCTGGATAAATGGACTATTCATATTGGTTATGCCAATAGAATTGTATTATTATGATGCTAATTTTATTTTTCTGAATTGTTATGCATCCCAGAGGTAGATACTGATGGGTTGTATCTTAGAGATAAAGAGCTTTGGATATTAAGCATCTTACATGAATTGTGTCCATGTTCTAAATACTTGATTAAGTAACTTAGTTACTTTGCTGGATGTTTTGTTGTTTATCTTTTTTAAACAACTGAAAGAAGTCATTGAACTTCCTCAAATTTTAATTTTTATATGAGATATATATTTTTTCCTATGTGATTTATATTTGTCAGTTTCCTTTAAGTTCTTTGAGATGTAGACACCATTCTCAGATCTGTAGGACTCGGAGTATTCCTGGTTCTCAAAGAACTTAGGAATCTATGATAGAATTCATGTGAATTTAGAGCAGAATTTTTAAATCTAGTCATATCTTCCAATTTACCCTGATTTGTGAAAACTATTTACAATTAAGAACTTTATATATATATATGATGCTGATAATTGTTAGATTATAATTTATTGATCTTTTAATATAGTACCATGAATAAACATATACTACCAAATGTAATTATATTTATAATATAAAAGATACTCTTAAATTATTAAAGTAGTATTTTTTTCTTTTTAAGGAATTATCTGAACTAATCCTCAAACCATTTTAGCTATTTAGTGTATTAAAATACAGTGTCAATTTTTTGGTTGTTGTTTCATTTGGTAAATTTTTTTAAGTGATTCCTTTTTTTGTAAGAAGTATTAGATGATTCTGTAGGTATAGCTATTTGCATTAGCTGCTAAAACACTTCAGCAAGAAAAAAATGGGCCCATTAAAATGTTTTGATTTTATGCAAATATATTAAAGAATAATGCTAAGAAATACACAGCAAAAGTAAAGTTGTTACTGTTGGCTGCTACCCAGTCATGGCAATGCCTTAGTGTTCTGTGTGGTCTCTGACACCATTGTCCTGTCTTTTTCTTGTCTCTGCTCTCCCATTATGCCATTGGCAAGGAGTTGAGAAGTTAGTCCATTACTTCTCTGACAAAGCGTGGTACAGTACAATTTCAGATTTATTTCTGCCACCTTCCCATCACTCCCCTTCGTCCCCCAGTTTGCATGATGCATGTAAGTGCCTGCATGAATTTATAGGCATGTTAAGATGGCTCCATTACCATCTTCTTTTAAATCTTTAAAATGTACTTAGTAATAATGACCATGAAAATAATTTTAAGTAATTCTGCTTCTCATTTGACATTTTTGAAATTGCCTGCTTTCTCTTTCACATACCATGGCATAGTTTTTTTTTTTGTTTTTTTTTTTAAGCCTACAGCACATGGTATTCCCAGGCCGTCTCCCATCCAAGTACTAACCAGACCTGACCCTGCTTAGCTTCCGAGATCAGATGAGGTCGGGCGTGTTCTGGGTGGTATGGCTGTAGACACCATGGCATAGTTTTAAGGATCAATATGATGTTTCTAGCTGCCAATTTACTGCTGGTAATGCTAGAGCAGGAATGTTTATAGAAGCTGGCATATAAGTATTTAGAAATTATGATATTAATTTTTGAAATGTTATAAGATGGTTAATCTGAGAAGTTCTCAGCCATAGTGCTAATTTCCTTATGTTTGGTGTATTTTCCTCAGTGGGTCACTTGGGACCACTTTCTTTACCAAAAATACTGCTCTACAATGTAATTTGAGTTTGGTGTTTGAGTCTTATATAATACACTATGATCAGCTAAGAGGAATAGGGTATTGTTCAGAAAGCTATTGAAAGTTAGTATTGAATTTCCACATTAAGGTTTTCACGAGAATCATTGGATATGCATACATAGTGCATATCCTGAAAATCTGTGCACTCAATTATTTATATAGCACAGAAGTATATTGCTTCATTTTAAGTTCATTATCAAGTGCTGGATTTGCCACTTACTAAGGTAATAAGTAATAGGTAGACAAGTTCAGACATGTTGCCTAGCTTTTTTTAACCTCAGTTTACTGATTTACAACATGAAAACCATTCTTAAGGTCTTATTATAAAGATGGATTCATAATGAGGTTAGAATTTGGTTATCAGCACTGAAAAGAAAGGAAACTGTTCTTTCTCCATCTTTATAATGAATAAGGCATTATATTGATTTGTGTGCATGTTTCAGATTTTGTGTAATACAATTCAATTAGTTATATATAATTATTACCCTTTATTAAAATGAATAAAGTGTTTACACTTCAAAATAGCCAGATAATTTACTATCTTATTGTTAATTATAGTTAGAACACAAAGCCAGTTTTTCTAAGTCTGCTAAGTGGTTCAGTTATGTGATAATATCTCTTTTTTGTATATTCTCTCTAAGTACCTTGTATGTCCTAGTTCTGATTTATTATAGGAAAGTAATTAAGGATTCTTAGTGTACCTGCTATGGTTTAAAACACTGACATGTTTATTTGAAGCCTAGGAGCCTTTTATTTTGTAGATACTATTTTATTATTAGGACTAAGTAAAATGGTCCTTTTCCATCTCCATCATTAAAGTCGTGCCTTGAATTGATAAACTCACTACTTTCAATACTAATAGGCGATGCTTATTGAGCTCTGTTGATACCCTTGTATTTTACAAGTATAGTATTTTATTATTGGAATTAGAAACGGAAAGTAGTTGAGTGCTTGCTAAGATAATTCTCCCAAATGCACTCATTTCATCCATTCAGAAATATTAGTCTTTGAGGAAAAGACATTGGAGCTTACCTGGCCGTTATAGGAGGTACAGTGTTCAAGTTAATTAATCCTGTTGTCCTTGTAAGCATGTAGTTAACTAATTGTGTTTTTAATACTTATTTGTATAATGTTCTAAAAGCTTACAATACTAATGTGTTGATAGAAAAGTATGTTGATAGTCTATTGCCAAAGAATCAATTTTGTAATATACTGTTTACTAATCTTATCATCTACCAAATATATAGTTAAGCCCATTACATATCAAATATTATAAATTCTAGCCATAACAGTAAAGATGATTAAAGCCTGATCTGTGCCTACAAGGAGCTCAGAATATCTGGCTAGCTTTATAAGCACTCACAGTGGCTATTTAGGATTATCATTAAAAATGCTTACCAAGTCTTTGCACTATTATCCATCCGTGCCTGCATCAGACACTCTTGTTCATAACACCTATAATCATTGCACTGAGAATTTCTTGAATTAGATGTGTTGAAGAATATTTATAACTAAAGTAAGACTGAAGTTGTTGATTTCAGTTGGAAGCATTTCATTTTTTAAATCTGAGAATGAACACTGCGTTTTTAAAATAACTTTATTTATACAATGAGTACAAACATGATTGTGGTTGGATTTCAGTCATTATAAAGAACACCCTCCTTCACCAGTGCAACATTCCTATCACCAATGCCCCAAATCTCCCTTTCTCAAGTTGCAAGTCAAAAGTAAAGAAACTTTAGTTTACTCTTAATGACAACAATGTCTTAGTAGTGGTGGATGGGTTTTCTTCTGCCCTCTCATAATTGTGAATATTGAAATTAATGAGCTGATAGGCATGTTCCCTAGAAGAATTTTTTGATAAAGGGCAGTAAGTCATCTTTAATTTCCAAAGCCAGAAACCTAGAACTCATCTTCAGTACCTCCAAAACAACTTCTTTTTTTGAACCACTTTCAAAATCACTTCGAATTCTCTCCAGTTTTTACTTATTTTGACACAAATTTATGGCTTAACTACTATCAATAGCTTACTGCGTGGCTGTTATATTTACATTCTCAGCTCCTCCAAATGTAGTATTTACCAGTTGGTCCAAAGTGACACTCTAAAACACTCATTGGATCTTTTGTCTCATTCTTCTGCTTATAATAATGTATCAGTCTGCTATTTTGCACATCAAGTGATAACTTCTTAACCTGACATGTGTTCCTTTATGTGCTGCCCTTCCATACACTTTCGTACCAGTACTATGCTCTCCAAACCCATTCTTAATTTGAAGTAACTAGAACATGCTGTGTTCTCTTTTCCTCCTTTATATTTAGCATTTACTAGCCTTCTAGCTTGTGTATTTGGAAGGCTGCTACTCATTCTTTTAAAACTGAGTTCATATTCTGAAATTCTTGTGATCTCTTCAGCCAGGAATGTCTTCCATTTTTCTCCCCTTTGCTGTTTCTCCCATATGTTAGTCTTGCTTGTTTACCTGACTCTCCAGGCCTCTCAACCAACAGGTATAGATAGCATAACTTTCATTGGTATGATTTTTCTATCCTTAGTAAGTATGTATATATAGTTTTGTTTTTTTTTTAATGAATGATCTTGGGACCAGGAGGTAGTATTAGTTCTAATGTCTAGCATGTATCTGATCCAGGTTTGATTTCTGGCATCAAATGGCCTCTCCAGAGAACAACTGGGTATAGAACTGGAGACCCCTAGCACTGCCACAATGGCCCAGGTACCCCAGTAGGGTTGAGCAACACCACATCCTCAGGCCCTTGCATAATCACCAGTTCCTAGTTGGCTGAGTATTGTTGTTGGGCCCTAAACCTCCTGAGCTTCGCATGGCAGTGCCTCTCTCCCATCCCCAAAGAAGAATGATGTTACATACTTCTTCCATTGATTTTATTATTTGTGAAAATGTGGAATCTTTCATTTTATAATTTGATTTCATTCTAAGGATGACAAAGAGCATAGACACATTAGTGAATGTAAGCAAAATGGATTGTTAACATTAATGCAGTATTAGTGCAGTAAGGTGTTTGAAAATTTGTGCAAATGGTACTAGAAGGTGGTAGAGAACATGTCTACTTGGCTTGTGGAAGTTAAAAGACAGTTTGTCGCTCAGTTTTCCAAAGGGGAATTAACGATCATCCAGCTTGTAATTGGTAGCCAGTTCTACAGTTGTCACTCATCAGGAGACTGTTACTTCCTTGGCCCTTTATGTAGTCATTGCTTTATCTCCATGAGACTTTTATTTAAGAGAATTTATTTCCAAACTAGTTTCAATAAGTCACAAAGCGAAATGTTTATTTTGAGTTGGAGAAATTATAACAAACTATTACAGTAGACTTAATTTTAAGCAACTATTTTCGGGAGCTGGAAAGATAGTGCAATGAGTAGGACAGTATCCCACTGGAAGATTTGTATTTTTAATTGATGATTCCAAAGTAATGGAAGTTGTATCTAAACCACATAGGAAAGCAGTGTATTCTAAAGCCCATTGGCCCTAAAAACTTTCTACTTGTAAGCTTGCATGTTTAGACAGTTTACAGACACACTTGTTTCTCTGAGCCATAACTCAAAAAAACTAATTGTTTTCAATTTCATCTTGATTTATTAATTTTTGATGTAATTAGTTGTACCCAGGATTTCATCTGGCTTGATTCTCAGTGGTTATTTTTCTTTTTATTAAATGAAAGCTCACTCGTCTGCACTTTTTTTTTTTTCCCATACAAATGAGAACCCTAGGGGCCCGGGAGATAGCATGGAGGTAAGGCGTTTGCCTTTCATGCAAAAGGTCATTGGTTCGAATCCCGGTGCCCCATATGGTCCCCCATGCCTGCCAGGAGCAATTTCTGAGCATGGAGCCAGGAGTAACCCCTGAGCACTGCCGGGTGTGACCCCCCCCAAAAAAACACACAAAAAAAAAAAACAAATGAGAACCCTAGCTGTTGTTTCTCTGTATGATGATGAGACAGAACAAATATAACAAATGATATATTTTATTATAGAAAATTCTAATAAAATATTGAAGATAGGCTGGCATTAGATAAATGTTTTTATTTTTAAGTGTAATTCATGTCATCTGAGAATATTTAATTGTTAGGTGTACAACCTCTAGACACTTTGAGTTAACATTTCTAGTCAAATGTATATGTTACACAACTTTTCTTTTAAAAGTACTATAAAATTAGTACTATTTGATGAATATTAATATAATTTATTTATATTTATAAATATTTATAATTTATAATCTAAATTCTACACATGTTAAGTCAGCGAGTAATAGAAATAATTCTATTTAAGCTTACGTTGATTTTTAAGTGCTAGTCAATGAAGATAGTAATATTTGTTACAATGAATAAGTACTCTCTTCTCTAATTTTACTTTCTTGATATTATTGTTTGCTGCCTGTATTCTTTTTTGTTTGCATTATCATTCATATGTGTTCCATGAATTTATTTGAATATATTTTATATTTTTAATGAAATCCCACATACTACTTATTTATCTTAAAATATATTAAGTACAAATAGAACCTAATTGGATTCAAATGGATTTTAAATATTGGTAGCATTTATAAAGTATATCTTTGTTAATTTTATTTTTTATTTTAATAGCCTCAAGTACTACAGTGTTCCAGCAGCCTTCCCAGACCCACAGACCACGCCCAGGGAAAACTAATAAAACCACAACCTATCGAGGTCCACAGTGAACGTACAGTCCCGGGCATACATCATGGTGTTATACATCTGGACAAAAGTTTTACACCTAGCTTGAAACAAGGCAACCATGGGTTAGGAGAACATCGTTTTTCTTCAAGCCCACAGTTCACTAAGGATTTGTCGAAGGGTTCATCTTCTGAAGTAAACTTGAACACAAATGTGGATGCTCAAGAGCCTTATTTGGCAACTAATCAAAGTAATGATGAGCAGTTAGTAGACACTTCTCTTCAGACACTTCCCCAGTCAAGTATAGAAGATCAGGCTAAGAGAGTTGGAAAAAATCATTCTTCACCAGAGGTCTACACGTGTCAATCCAAGTCCTTGCAGCATTTTAAGCCATCCATGTTGAATTCTTCAGCACCAACTCCAGTTTCAGAATCACCACCAAGTAGAACTCCCACTTGTAAGAAGTCACCAATAATCACGTCATATGATTCAACGAAACTTCACTCAACAGCTAGTCAAATAAGCCTTGCAAATTCAAAAGTATCTAAACTCCGTCCCCCTTCTGGCTCTTTCAAACAAAAACAATTGAGCGCCCCCCGAACTGAGCCTCAAACTATCCAAGCCAAGACAAGCATTCCAAGGCCACTAATAAGAAGAAAAGAAATCATTCAGAATCCAAATGGCAATTTGAATTCTGGGGATTGTTTGGCCTATAACCGTTATTCTCGTCTTCCTAAACCAAAGATACATTAACTACTTAGCCATCACCTACCAATTTGTTTTTGTTTTCTTTCTTTCCTTCCTTTTTTTTTTGGGGGGGGGAGAAAAAAAAAAGGTCCTTTTCTGTAATGGCTTTATGTCCAATTTCTATTATGATGATGGTTCCTTTGAAAGGCTGTGAACATAGTTTAGCTCTTCAATTTTATATCCTGGTTGAAGTATATAGTATTTAAACATATTTGTCTCAGGTGAACATAAAGTTTGCTTACCTTTTTCAGAGGCCTATAGAAGACTCCAATCATGTTATTCCACCTCTCTTCACATCATAAAACATTCAATATTCCATTTAGCAGGCAAGAAATGTCTATTGCTGATAAAATTCTCTTTGGTCTGTTTTAACTGTGATTCTGCAAGCTTCATCCCTTTACACTTATTTCTCCTGTAAATATGGCTACAAAAAATTGGTGATAATGGAAGACGATAGTTGACGGAGTTTTGGCCATTGATTTGTACATTTAAAAGGTCTATGCAAAGCTCTGTAATTAATAAAGGAGATCAGGCTTTTAATGAAAAATCTATGTAAGCTTTATTTTTCCTTGCTGGGATCAGGAAGCTAGTAGTCTCAGTATTTATCAGGCAGATTATTCACCCTTAAAATGTTTCATATTACATATAAAGTTTAACATATTTTATATGCATACAAACCTATCATATCCCATTTTTTGTTGTTGTTTTAGCTGTTGGATAAATTTTGGAAAGCTTAAGATACATCTTGTAACCTATACCTAAAGAGGTATTTATTTGTAATATATGTCAGTAAGAGTTTTGCTAGTGATTTAGGTTTGAACCCTACAGGCTTAAGGATCCATGATAGCTATTTTGAAGTTCCACTGCATATATTTTAAATGAAGTCTTAATCATAATAATTATATTTATTGAATTACTGCTATTATCCGAAGACTGGAAGAACAGATTTGAAATGTTTGCACAAACCTTTGATGGGCTAAAATAACTCCTTCAGATGGATGCAAAACTATCTATAGTAAAACAAGTTACGATTGCTTGAGAATGATCATAAATTTCTGTCATAATAATCTAGAGAAGTAGAATTCATGATAGTTTTATTGATGTCTTTTTCTCTAAGGTTATCTAATTTTCCATTCCATATTTATGTAAGTTATTTATTTTCTTTAAAAATAGGTTTAGGAAGAAATATATAGATGAACGGAAGGTATTGTAACTTATTAAAAATATTAGGATATGTGTCAAGGGCAATATGCTAATTTATTTTAATATGCTATAAAGGTAGCTGTGGATCTTCCCAGGAACAATATGCACTAATTTAATCATGATTTGCTCACTCCTAAAATAGGTCATTAAATTTATTCTTCTTTTCTTCCAAATCATGTCAGTTTTAGACTTTCCCTTTAATTATAGTTATTTCTTTAATTATAACTAATTGGAGCTGTTTTTTTTTTTTTCTTTCAGCCAGATAACCTTTTAAAAAGTTATCTTTTGATCAGCTGTGCAAAAATGTGTCAAAAGGGATCCTGGCCAAAACCTAAAAACCTAGTCATTCAGATTTCTGGGAACTTTTATTTATTTATTTTTTAATGCCAGAGATTGAACTCTACATTCATACACTTTGCCACTGAGCTACATCTTTAGCCCAAGAATTATTTATAAAATGAAATTATTGGTGAAACTATTTTGCTTACCATTTTATTTGAAGCCATACCTGACTGTACTCAGGGGCTATTCCCAGCGCACTGGCCAGGATCAGTCCCAGTGGTTCTAGGGGACCACACAATACTTGGGATTGAATTAGGCCTCTTGCATCCAAAACATGCACGCTAGCCCCTTTGAGCTGTCTGGCTGACTCTGTTTTCACCTTTTGGGTGGGCCCGGGGTGTTTGGATCACACCCAGCAGTCCTCTGGTCCTCTGGGCTTACTTCTAGCTCTGCACTCAGGAATCAGTCCTGGCATGGCTCAGGGGACCACATGTGGTGCCAGGGATCGAATCATAGGTCAACCACATGCAAGGCAAGTGCCCTACCTACTGTAGTATTTTTTTGGTCTTTGTCTTCACTTTTTGGGAGACTAAAGCTTTGATGGAAATTTCCAAAGAGATGTTTGATACCATTTTGGCTTCTTGTTCCTTTATTAGGAAATATATTCAAGTAAATTTAGCATTTACTGGATATACACCATTATATTTGATAATAGGTAAGCTTCACAAATTTGTATAATTTCATTTGACAGCATGCTGCTGGAAAAACACTACAATTCTGAAACTTGTTTCACAGTCCAGATATTGTTAGTATAAAGTGATCAGACATGCCAAGTACTTGTTTATTTATACAAGTGCATGTGACAACAGCAGCTGTCAATGGGTACCTGTGGCCTTTATTTTGAGAAAGAAAGAAAATTGACCATATGTATTTCAAGTGTGATGTTATCATACTTTATTTCCCTTAAATGAGCAATACACTAAGAGGTTTTGATTTATTTAGAATATAGAGTAGGCTCTTCATGAAACATTTACAGGTACATCTTTCTTGGAAAAGTTTAAAACTTTTTCTTTACCTTTTACTCTATTGTGAGGGAAATATTTATTTCATAAATTGTCAACTCCTACAATTTGTTTATATTAATCCTTTGAATATTTCTTTTGCATATTTTTGCATGGCATTTTCAAAATACCCATAAGCTCAATTTCTCTGTAACTTTGTTATTCTTTAATCTTGGCAGAAATATCATCAGCATAATTACACAGCATTAAAACACTTCAGAGAACAACTTAATATGTATATCAAAAATATTTTTCAAAATTTTTAAACCATGACAATATTATGATGCTCTGATTCTTGATAAGTGTTAACTTCAAAAATAAGATGAAGATGTGACTTACGTAATAATCAGATCAGTTTCTCAGATAGCTTTGGTTTGTTTATTGTTTCTGTAGGCTAACTCTGTTCCATGCCCTCCACAGAACTTTTCCCAATTCTTGTGTTGTAGATAAAGTAGGTAGCAGTGTATGAATCTTGATTTCTTAGGAAAAAGTTTTATGGGGTCAATTAATTATACATTTGGCTGTTAATGGATGCATCTAAATTGTTTTATAAAAAGCTTGGCCCACATCAAACAGTACAGGTGCAAATGATTTTAAAGCATTAAATAAAATATGATAGTTATGTCATTTAAAGTATTTCTAATAACTAAGAACTTCTAAAGATTTTTCTTTTTATTTGTATAATATTTTCAGGCTTATAGATTGCTGTTTATTGTATTTATATAGTTATCATGGATCTTTCTAAGTACTTTAACAAATAAAAATCCGAATATCAAAGAAAATTACATGATTTGCACTTTAAAATGAGCTTAATTGCTTGGAGTTGTGCCTGAAATATCAAATGCCTCCTCTATTCGGCGTGGCTTTCTTTACTGAAATGAATTTCTCTATGATTATTGGTGTTTGAGGTACAACCTTTCACAGAATGATAATCTCAGCATGTCACTTTTCCCATTAAAGCATTAAGTTCTTTGAATGTTTTCTCCCTCCTCCCCATCAGGTATTTTTATTATGTATGTAAGAAAACATGATTCCCCCTGTAGCTTTCATTTCTAAACTTGTAACATAATTTTGTTTCAGACACAGAGACACTCTCTTCATTTCTGTGATGATGGTTTCCTGGTTTCTAAGACCTTAATATAATTTTCAATCAACAAATAGGCCTATAAAAAGATTAATAAAGAATACAGCACACTTCAGTTAATTATCCATCTTATATGTTTGGTTTGGTTTATAATTTTATTGAAGCTGTAATTTTTTTGCATGTTTATAAATCAGAAAATTAATTTATTATTCTAGTATACTTGATCTTTGAGGATGATAGCTGTATTGTTTCCCTTAATTTTAATGCTTGCATAATATTTTTAAATTTTATTTTCATATCATCTTTAAATTTGTCTGCCACAGTCAAAGAATACATTTGGTTAATTTAAGTGGGTACCAATCTACAACTTATGCTTAATATTAAAGAAGACTATTAACCATTTAGGGAAAAGCCATCTGCTTTCTCTTGATAAAGTATTGCCATGAGCAAATAATTTGACCCCAAGAATAGAAAGCCTCTCAAAAACACCACATACTTATTTAATATTTAATATTGTTTTTCATTCATTTATAAAAGCAGTTCAGAGTAATAATTGTATATTAGAATTTGCTTGTAAATGGATTATAAAATTGAATGTAAAGTCTCTTTCTTGAAAATCTTGGCATAGTCAATAAAAATAAAGTTCATAATGTAAACCTTTTCTTGTGATCAATGTTGATTTAGGCCATAGTCAATTTTCCCTCTCAGGGATCTTTTATTCTGCAGCCAATTATTTATTTGGTTGATCTTTTAAAAAAAAAAATTGTCCTTAGGGCCGTAGCGGTGCCACAAGGCATAAGGCATCTGCCTTGCACGCACTAGCCTAGGACAGACCTCAGTTCGATCCCCCAGCGTCCCATATGGTCCCCCAAGCCAGGAGCAATTTCTGAGCGCATAGCCAGTAGTAACCCCTGAGTGTCACCGGGTGTGGTCCAAAAACCAAAAACGAAAAAAAAAAAAAAAACAATAACAAAAATGTCCTTAGAGATTTATCGTGATTGTCGCCACAGTACTCTCTTAAGCTTTGGGCCAGAGTAGATCCAGAGCTTTCTCTTAAGCCCTGCTGACTGCTTCCAGCACAGTAAAACCAATGGGGAAAAAAGGGAAAGCCATAGGAAGGAAGTGCAGCTAGACTTTTCACTAGGCTGTGTCTTGCCATATCTGCTTTTGAGCTTGCATCCTTCACAGTCCAATTTTTTTTTTAAATATAAGCTCCAAGATTACAAAAATGTTTGTAGTTGGGTCTGTCATAAAAAGAACACCCCCCCCTCCCCTTACCAGTGCAACATTCTCACCACCAGTGCCCCACCCTCACCCCCATCTCCCTCCGATTTTTTGCCCAACCTTCTCTTGTCTCTGCAGGAATGAAACAATGCCATAGTAGGAATCCTTACCACCCTGGAGCTAGCTTGTCTTTACCAGACTCCAGGCCTCAAGCACCAGTACTCAGGCTCCTGTGTGGTTATTGGCATATTGAGTCCATTTGTGAACAAAGGGACATCAGGGCAGGGCCTACAGAAAAAAATGACCATGACCTTCTGTTTCTTTCCCCGATTAAATGAA
>PVKC010015924.1:0-21140 GCA_004027635.1 Crocidura indochinensis
TTTTTTTTTTTTTTTTTTTTTTGAGGGGGTCACACCCGGCAGTGCTCAGGGGTTACTCCTGGCTTCATGATCAGAAATTGCTCCTGGCAGGCATGGGGGACCATATGGGGCACCGGGATTCAAACTGATGACCTTTTGCATGAAAGGCAAACGCCTTACCTCTATGCTATCTCCCGGGCCCCAATGGTTTATATTTTTAACAAGTTTCCTTTTAATTTATTTCTTACCTTGAAAATGTATTTATTATTTTATTATTACTATTTATTATTTTATTATTTATAATAAAATTTATTATTTATTAAAAATGAATTGAAAATTTAGCATTTAAAATAGATGTATCAATGCAAATACTATTCAGTTAAGTACTAAAAATCACATAATGATTTTAAAAATTAATAATTTAAATTATAATTTTAAAAGTTAATTGGTTTTTTTGAACTAATATAACATTCATATAAACTCAACTATATATTACATATGTTTTATGTAAATTATATCTTTATTATAAAGAGACCCAGAGATTTAAGCTGCATCCTCATATATGCGATTTTGTGTACCACTGAGGTACATATATTCCAATTCCCTTACCATGCAAACTTTAGTATCATGATTATGTACACTAGCATAAACTAATATGGGATCTTATTCTTATGAGATATTTAATTATTTTTATTTATATCTTAAATTATATTTATATTTTATATATAATTATATATATATATTATAAATAATATATATTTATATCTTAAATTAATGTATATTTCATCTGCTTTATTTTAAAGCATTGTTCTTAGTATTCTCATTTTTCTCACCTGTAAAACTATAATTTCACTTTAAATTCCACAGTTAACAAATATTCTTTAAACAAGATCTTCTTGTTTTCAACACTAAATATTTATAGTTGCCATAGATCTTTTGTTTACCCATTCCAAGCCAGTCACCTTAGTTCCTCCAAATTATTGCTAATGTAGACGAAGAAGCATGTTAAATTTAAAATTGTTATTCATCTGGTTCAGTTATAGTAAAATTATATTGTTATAAAATGTATGCTATGGTAATTTTTAAATAGATTAATGAAAATAATATATTTATTCTTTTTTTTGTGTGTGTGTGGTTTTTGGGTCACACCCGGCAGTGCTCAGAGGTTACTCCTGGCTCCATGCTCAGAAATTGCTCCTGGCAGGCACGGGGGACCATATGGGGCACCGGGATTTGAACCGATAACCCTTTTCATGAAAGGCAAACGCCTTACCTCCATGCTATCTCCCGGGAAAGATAATATATTTAAAATATAAAAATTGAACTTAGCTACTTCAAGGGAAGTCTCTCCTGCCTCTCCCTGTGTCTTTGAATCCTGAAGGTCTCCTCAGCACCTCCAAATAACTGCATTCTGTAGCTGCCCAGTAAGTAACTTCTGGCTCTGGGGGTCGCCATCCAATAAGCTGAGCTCTCTGGCCTGTGAAGGCTCCTCCCTGCTGAGCCTTTGTTCATGCTGAGAACTTCAAGAGAAACCACTCCTGTCTCTCCATGTCTGCCTGTGTCTTTGAATCCTGAAGGTCTCCTCAGCACCCCAAAAAAACTACATTTTGAAGCTGCCCAGTAAGTAACATCTGGCTTTGGGTGTCGCCATCAAATAAACTGAGCTCTCTGGACTGCGGAGTATCTGCCCTGCTGTGCCTTTGTTCATGCTGAGGACTTCAAGGGAAACTTCCCCTGCCTCTGCCTGTCTGTCAACTAGAGGCAGCAGAAGAATTCAACTGCTTCATTTCGCTTGCGGGCACACACTCTTTCTAACCAATGAACCCCACCACAACACGCAGGAAAAACCACACTACAAGTGTGACAATGGGGAAACCTCCCAAGCAAACAACATGCAGAGAAAATGAAGAAGAAAGCTCGGATGATCTAATACATTCCAAACACCTGATTAACCTCTTAGATAAGGAATGAAAATAGCAATATGGAAGACGTTTGAAGAACTCAAAGAAAGCATAGATCGATCTGAACAGAACAAAAAGACAGAAATCAGAAAACTCCAAACTGAAATAAGAAATCTGAAAAACATGGTAGCTCACCTGAAAACCTCAATGGATGGCCTCACCAGCAGGGTATCAGCAGCTGAGGAGATAATCGGAGTACTGGAAGATGTGATGCAGAAATACTCAACACAACAGAAGAAATTGGAAAAGAACCTTAAGACAAATGAACAGGCAATGGAAAAAGTACTCAAGGAATGCAAGCAGATGAAAATAGAAATCTTTGATAAACTCAACATAAACAACATAAGAATCATTGGAGTCCCAGAGACCCAGGTAAGAGATCTCCAAGAAGAATCAACTGTCAAAGACATCATCAAAGAGATACGCGTAGAGTTAAAGACTACATGCAATCAAATCCTGCATGCCTGAAGAGTACCAGTTAAAAGAGACCCAAAGAAAAACACCCCAAAACATTCTCATTACAATGACAAATCCCACAAATAAAGATAGAATACTGAATGTAGTAAGATCAAAAAGGGAAATGACATTCAAAGGTGCATCCCTAAGACTTACCACAGACATGTCACAAGAAACTCTCAAGGCCAGAAGACAATGGTGGGATATTGTGACAAGACTGAATGAAATGAATGCCTCACTGAGAATACTACCCTCAGCCTGAAACATGTTCAGGTTTGAAGAAAGAATACATAACTTTATGGATAAACAACAGCTCAGAAAATTCAGAGATGGTAAACTAGTCTTAAAGGAAAAACTGACAGGTTTACTCTAAGACAAGAGAGACCAACAAACACAGCAAAGTTATCTACAAAGATGACATTAAATCCTATGACAATCATCTCCCTCAATGTCAACGAATTTAATTCACCAACTAAAAGACACAGAGTGGCAAAGTGGGTCAAAAAGATGAATCCAACCTTCTGCTGCCTACAAGAAACACATCTGAATAGTCAGAACAAATATGGACTCAAAATCAAAGGCTGGATGAAAATCATCCAAGCAAACAACACCCTCAAGAAAGCTGGGGCGGATATATTAATATCTGATGACACTAACTTTATACTCAGAAAAATGGTAAGGACAAAGATGAACACTATCTAATCAAGAGAAATGTGCAACAGGAAGAAATCAGACTATTAAACATATATGCCCCCAATGAAAGACCAGCAAATTATCAAATAAAATTACTGATAAACCCGAAAGAAGAAATCAATAACAATATTTGTGGGAGACCTCAACACGGCCCTGTCAACACTTGATAGGTCAACCAGACTGAAACCCAACAAAAACATTAATGGAAAAGAGTAATGGAAAAAAGAGGACTAATATATATATATATATATATATATATATATATATATATATATATATATATATATTATATACTTAGGTACTCATTCTTCTCCAATTTACATGGGTCATTCTCCAGGATAGACTACATGCTGACACATAAAACATACCTCCATAAAATCAAGAGGATAGAAATCTTGCAGGCTACCTTTGCTGACCACAAGGCTCTGAACTACAAAGCCACACAGAAGAAAAACTTAACAATTGGAAATTAAACACCCAGCTACTGAACAACCAATGGGTCTGAGATGAAATCAAAAAGGAAATCAAAACTTTCCTAGAAACAAATGATAATGAAGACACAAGCTGCCAGAATCTATGGGACACAGTAAAAGCGATCCTGAGAGGAAAATTTATAGCTCTACAAGCACACATCAGGAAAGAAGGGGCATACCTTAATAACTTAATGGCACAGCTCAAAAAAATTAGAAAATGACCAACAAAAATAACCAAAAATAGGGAGACAGAAGGAAATAACAAAGCTGAAAGCTGAACTCAATGAAGTGGAAAACCCGAAAAACAATCCAAAAGATCAACGAAAGCAGAAGTTGGTTTTTTGAAAAAATAAACAAGATTGATAGGCCATTGGCAAAACTCACATATAGAGAGAAAAATATCTGATAACTTGTATTAGAAATGAAAAGGGAGGGCCGGGAGATAGCATGGAGGTAAGGCGTTTGCCTTTCATGCAAAAGGTCATCGGTTCGAATCCCAGTGCCCCACATGGTCCCCCGTGCCAGCCAGGAGCAATTTCTGAGCATGGAGCCAGGAGTAACCCCTGAGCACTGCCGGGTGAGACCCAAAAACAAAAAAGCAAAACAAAACAAAAAAAGAAATGAAAAGGGGTAGATCACAACAGATATTGCAGAGATTCAAAAGGTAATCAGAAAACTTTGAGAAAATTTATGCTACTAAACATGAGAACATAGAAGAGATGGAAAAATTCTTGAACATTTATAACCTTCCACATTTAACTAAGGAGGGTGTAGAATATCTAAACACCCCCATCACCACTGAGGAAATTGAAACTGTAATCAAACATCTGCCCAAAAAGAAAAGTCCTGGTCCAGATGAATTTCCTAATGAATTTTTTCAAATCTTTCAAGAGGAACTACTACCAATCCTAGCCAGGCTCTTCCATGAAATTGAAAAAATGGGAACACTCCCAAACAGCTTTTATGAAGCCAAAATCACCTTGGTACCAAAACCGGACAGAGATGTTGTCAAAAAAGAAAATTACAGACCAATATCCCTGATGAATGCTGATGCAAAGATCTTCAACAAAATCCTGGCAAATAAGATCCAATGCTTCATCAAGAAGATCATACACCACAATCAAGTAGGTTTCAATCCAGGAATGCAAGGATGGTTTAATATCATTAAATCTATCAACATCATACAAAACATCAACAAGAAGAAAACTAAAAATCACATGATCATATCAATAGACACAGAAAAAGCATTTGATAAGGTTCAACACCCATTCTTGATCAAAACTCTCAGCAAGATGGGAATGAAAGGATCCTTTCTCAATCTAGTTGAAGCCATCTACCACACACAATGGCAAATATTATCCTCAATGGAGAAAAACTAAAAGCCTTTCCTCTAAATTCTGGTACAAGACAAGGCTGTCCACTATCACCACTCACCTTCAACATAGTACTGGAAGTTCCTAGTATAGCGATCAGGAAGAAAAAGATATCAAGGGAATACAATTAGGAAATTAAGAAGTCAAGCTCTCATTGTTTGCAGATAACATGATACTCTACTAGAAAAGCCTAAAGACTCTACCAAAAAGCTTCTAGAAATAATAGACTCATATAGCAAGGTGGCAAGCTACAAAATTAACACACAGAAATTCAATGGCCTTTTTATACACAAATAATGATAGGGAAGATAAGGAAGTCAAGAAGGCAATCCCATTCACCATAGTGTCATACAAACTCAAATATATCAGAGTCAACTTGACCAAAGACATGAAGGACCTATACAAAGAAAACTATAAAGCCCTGCTCCAAGAAATAGGAAAGGACACACGGAAATGGAAACACATACCCTGCTCATGGATTGGCAGGATTAACATAATCAAAATGGCAATACTCCCCAAAGCATTATGCAGATTTAATGCGATCTCCTTAAAAATACCCATGACATTCTTCAAAGAAGTGAATCAAACACTTCTTTTTTTTTTTTTTTTGAGGGGGGCCACACCCAGTGATGCTCAGGGGTTACTCCTGGCTATGCGCTCAGAAGTCGCTCCTGGCAGGCACTGGAGACCATATGAGATCCGGGGGATCGAACCGTGGTCCGTCCTAGGCTAGCGCAGGCAAGGTAGCAGGCACCTTACCTCCTGCGCCACCTCCCAGCTCCCGGATCAAACACTTATGAAGTTCATCCGGAACAATAAACACCCTCGAATAGGTAAAGCACTACTAGGGGAAAGGAAAATGGGAAGCATTACTTTTCCCAACTTTAAACTGTACTACAAAGCAATAGTTATCAAAAGAGCATGGTATTGCAATAAAGACAGGCCCTCAGATCAGTGGCTTGAGTTCTCAGACATTGTCCCCCAGACATACAATTACCTAATTTTTGACAAAGGAGCAAGATATTCTAAATGGAGCAGGGAAAACCTCTTCAACAAGTGGTGCTAGCAGAACTGGTTAGCCACTTGCAAGAAAGTGAACATAGAGCCCCAGTAAACATTACGTACGAAGGTGAAATCCAAATGGATCATAGACCTTGATATCAAACCTATACCATAAGGTATATAGAACAACACGTTGATAAATCACGCCATGACATTGAGACTAAAGGCATCTTCAAGGAGGAAACTTCACTTTCCATACAAGTGGAAGCAAAGATCAATAGATGGGAATACATTAAACTGCGAAGCTTCTACACCTCAAAAGAAATAGTACCCAGGATACAAGAGACGCCCACTGAGTGGGAGAAACTATTCACCCAACACCCATCAGGTAAGGGGCTAATATCCAAAATATACAGGTCACTGACAGAACTTTACAAGAAAAAAGTCTAATCCCATCAAAAAATGGGGAGAAGAAATGAACAGATACTTTGTTAAAAAAGAAATACAAATGGCCAAAAGGCACATGAAAAAATGCTCCTTGTAACTAATAATCAGGGAGATACAAATCAAAACAAAGATGAGATACCATCTCACACCACAGAGATTGGCACACATTACAAAGAATGAGAATAATCAGTGCTGGAAAGGATGTGGAGATAAAGGAACTCTTATCCACTGCTGGTGGGAATGCTGTGTAGTCCAACCTCTATGGAAAGTGATATGGAGATTCCTGCAAAATCTGGAAATTGAGCTCTCATTCTACCCAGCTATTCCACTCCTAGGGATATATCCTAAGAACACAAAAATTCAGTACAAAACCCCCTTCCTCACACCTATTTTATTGCAACACTATTCACAATAGCCAGGCTCTGGAAACAACCAAGATGCCCTTCAACAGACAAATGGCTAAAGAAACTGTGTTACATATACACAATGGAATATTATGCAGCCTTCAAAAGAGATGAAGTCATGGAGCTTTCCTTTACATGGGTGTACATGGTATCTACCATGCTGACTGAAATAAGTCAGAGGGAGAGAGAGAGGCGCAGAATAGTCTCGTTCATCTATGGATTTTAAGGAAAGTAAAAGTCATTTTTGCAATAATCCTCAGAGACAATGAGAGGAGGACTGGAACTTCCAGCTCACTTCATGAATCTCACCACAAAAAGTGGTAAGTGCAGTTATATAAATAACTACACAGAGAACTACCATAATCACGTGAATGAATGAGAGAACTGGAAAGCCTGTCTGGAGTACAGGTGTGGGTGCGGTGGGTGGGACGGAGATTTGGGACATTGGTGGTGGGAATGATGCACTGGTGAAGGGGGTGTTCTCTACATGACCGAATCCTAATCACAAACATATATGTAATCAAAATGTTTAAATAAAAATATTAAAAAAATTTAGCTTAGCAATATCATTTTATTGAGGGATTTGACACTTATTGAAATTTAATTAAGATTACATATGGTTTTTAGTACATATGTTTTTTTCTAGCTACTTATTTTTAAAATGGTTGCTATAATCATTTATTGCATATCTTAATCATTTTATTAAGTCAAAACTTTGTTTTATTTAATTATTTCTTAAATGTCCCTATAAGATTTTATGAATTATGCCTATATCTCCATATAAATATATTTATGGATGATATTGTATTTTGGGGACTATGGCATTTTAGGTATATTATTGTCCTCATTTAGTAAATAAACATTTTTATAGTAATTTGTGGAAATTATTAAACTAAATAAATAATTAATTTAAACAAGTGTAATTATCCTATGTTATCTTTTCTGTCTTAATTTTGTCAGTTGATGTCCTGCAAAAGAATCTGATGTGCCCTTGATCATCTTTAGCTCAGCCATAGGTTTCTGACATACTACACTAGAAATTTTGCAATTTTCTAGCTAAATCAACAATTATTAAGTGAGTGGGTGTAAAAAAATGCATTTTTATCTGTTCCCATTTATTTGGTAAAACCTGAATAGTTCCCAAAGTAATCTAGTTTAAAAAAGAAAAACAAGAAATACTTCTCAAGGCTTATTTTTTTTAACGACTGTAGTATCTTCACCACCAAATAATATTCTAACATTTCCTGAGTTTGTTTTATGTTAAAAGAGCTTCTTCAATGTTAGTAAGTCTAAAGGCAATACTGATTTGGTCTTGTGATAGAGATAACAGGCAATCTATGGAATTTTATGCCAAGAACAAAAAATAAAATATTTCCATTTCTATCATATTCAAGTACATATGAAAAATAAGGTTTATCATAGCCATGGAACTACTACTTTGTAGTATTTTAATATTTTAATCAAATTAACTTGGTGATATTTTTTTGACTAATTGCCCTTAACTTTGGCAGGTTAAGAAAAAACGCAGAATCTTAAAATTCAAACCTTCCTCTATTGACTCACAATTTTGTATAACATAATTTCTGAAAGAAACCCTTATTTTCTAGCTTTGACTCAAATGTTTTGAACTAATTTCAGTGTGTAAATATTATTTAAAATGCCAACTAAAATAATATTAACCCCACAAACTATATTTTGCTAAGCTGGTTGGTTAGAATAGAAAATGATTCTGAAAATTGAATGTATAATAAAGCAAAGGATACTCAATCCATCAACAAGGGATAATTAATGTTAATGTATTTTTCCTAGGATTATGCTCAACTTCTGCTACATGGTCCAAAGAACACACTATCACCTTGATAATGAGAAATAAATTTGTTGGAGAAGACCCAGCATTCTTAAAAATATTGTGGTAGCTCCTGCTTATAGGCAAGAAATTAAAGTAGTAACAACTATCATCAAACTGGGACCCCTAAAATGTAATGGAAGTCATAGCAGTTTATATACAGAGAGATCTACTAGCTGTACTTAATTGCCAGACAATCTTAATGGACAGTGGAATTAAGGCAACAGTCAAAACACACTGATTTTCAGAAACCTTTTCTGTTGGAGAGTTAATCATAAAATACCTAGAAAATAAGTCCATGGTAAGTTGATTACATTTTTGTTGATTGGTGTAAGTGAAGAGTTCTTGGTTTATTGGACACAAGTTTCACTTGAATTACCAACAATTCTGTCAATCAATTTCAAGGCTGGAACCAATTTTCAGGCTCAGAAATTCATGAATGAAAAATTAGGTCTCCCCTTGAGGGAGAGACCTTCAACACTGACAAAAATTGTTTACGTGTTTACCAGCCTTTTCCAAAGACCTGTAGTCATTTAACAAGGTGACTGGACTTGTTAGTAGGAAAAGGGATTACTAGACACTGTGACAGCATATTCACATTTTTTATGGAACCTGCAGAGTAAGGGCTATTGTAGTGGGGAGAGTAATGCTTAAGCTACTAGAATCATTTTTTGTCTTAAAAAATAAATCCATTCCTGGAAGTTTTTGAGAGATTTATAATATCATACCGAAAAGTTGCAAGGAAGGTGATTTCCACATACACCAATTCAAATGACTTTTTTTTTTTTTTTTGCCTATTCAAATTCCAACTTTTTTGTTTTAGAGAACTCCAGTCAATTATATGTAAAAGCTTAAATCTCTGGAACCCTTTATAATTAAAGGAAGATGTATGAAAGAGCATAGTGACTATGAGGACATTTTTGAACCTATGTTAGCAAAAGATTAAATATAATATTAAAGTAGAGAATATATTTCAGTTGTTAAGCTGTGTGCATGAAATACAGGATCCAACCCTGTTTAGATTCTCTTATGTAATTTATTCATATTCACCAGGTATAGATAGCCCTGGAGTCTCTGGAATACCCACTGGGCTGGCTCATGTAATGCTCTGTTCTTACACTGAATTACTAAACTTATTGAAAAAGGGTTGCTGGGAATAGCTTTCAGTCGAAAATTTAGCTATAATTAGGTTGTCCTTTGTAATACAATATAGTTATCTCATAGTCCATGATTCTTTCACTAGCTAAATAAAACCACAATTTTTAAGAAACGTCAAGGGAGACAGTTATATTTCATATTGAGTTAGTTTAGAATAGGCAGGTGATAAAATCATAGATATAATAAGTCAGAATTTAGTTGCAACAGGTTGGGACCAGAGGGAAACACGAAGTCATAAACATAGGCATTTGTCAACATGTTGGAATATATATTGGCTTCCACAAGTTTAAGGTGGCAGTTATGTCACCTGTTATTGTAGTGATTCAGGCAGCCATCTGGATTGAGTTTTGTTTCTTCACATACAAAGCAATTTTAACTCTGGTGTAAAGGTACTTGCAGATATCCTCCAGCCCCCATCATGTTGTACTTATGATCTATTTCTACTATTTTCAAAGTCTGGAATATTTTTAGTTCCTTTCAGAATTATTCACCATCTGCCTATTTCCTCTGAGAACCAAAGTAGCCATTTGCTTTACTATTGCTCAGAATTGTATGTTGGTGTGATATTGAAAGATTAGTATTGCACGTAGCCAATTAAAATTTTCTTTTAAGGTTACTTCTTCTATTGAACCCATTAAAGTTATTTTGAAATTAAAAATATTATTATTTAGTCTGGATATACCTAATCTAAAGAGGTAGTGATCAAGATAGTGATATTATGTTTTTCCACATAGTATACATTTCAGATGATAAAAACAATGCTATCAGATTGTAGAGATTTCAAGGAACAGAGTTAGAGGGTAGAGGATTTGACTTTTATTTAAATAAATTCTACTAAGCAACTTTATTGTCTTTGTAAATATATATTTATACATATTTTATATGTATGCACAAACATACACAGTCTAGTAAATGAGTACTGGTCGTAAAGTTCAAGCTAGCCACAAGGTAATTACACAAATGGAGATTATTGAAAGTATTTTGTATAGTACCAGAAATATAGCTCAGCACATTAAAAATTTTTTTTCTGAATGTATTCTCCAGCACTGACCTCTGGGCCTAAACCAGTAGTAGGTAACATTCTACATAAACTTATGTGCATACATATATATATATACACATACATATACAGCACAATACTTAAAGAAAATTCACATAATTCTATCTTAAATATTGGGCATATGTCAAATATTACCAAAAGTACAAAATCATAGTGTAGGTTATTTCTCAGTACTGTAAAGGGTTAATGACAAAAGATAATTCAAATCAATAATTCAGTCCATTTTAAAATGTGTTACAGCGACCAAGAGTTAACAGTTATGCATAATTTTATATGCATTGCATATTTTTTAATTTTAGGCTTCAACTAAACACTGAGAACTTATAATGCATTTTCTATTGAAACCAAAACCTTTGTAACAGCATATGATATGGTAATACTATTGAGTAACATTTATATGTGAGATATCAACCAAGCTGCAAGTACATTAGAAAGAGAAATAAACTTAATCTAAAAAAACTTAGTAAAAAATGTGAACTTTAACAAGTTTGTCTTTTCTTTTCCAAGATTTTCACATCTAATGCAAATATAACTCTTCAATGAGAGCACAAATGGGTGATTTATATATCACTAAAGTATGAAATAACCAGAACATTAAATTCAGCACTATATTTTGTCTCTAAATTGATGACCTAACCAAATGAAGATTTTCTAAAAGATATTTAAATTTATTTATATTACCCATTTATATATTATAATTTTAGTGGCGTGTTAAACATTAAGTCTTTCTACTCAACTTGAAAAGGGTCAGATGGTAAGTTGTGTTTAATTCTGATACACAGATCTTTCCAGAAATAACAACTCTAATATTTATATTTATCTAATATTTATATATATACTTTTGATATTCCTTGCTCTGCTAACTTTCCTGAGTTTTCCAGTAGAATAATAGTAAAATAAATGTATTGCAAAGTAAGTTAATTTCTAGTATAATGCAGTTCTATGTTACAAATGACCATCCCAATAAAATTAACATATATTATTTTTGAAAATGGTATAAACTGACAGATATTATATTTTAGTCATTGTCCATTTATAGAATTCTCTTTTGGGGAATTGGGAAAATGGTTCAACTGTGTTTTATTTTATTCTGCTATATTCCTCAGATTAAAAATATATATTACAGTAGAATCATGATTTTCTACAATTTACATTTGGTCTAAAATATAAGAAACACACAATATAATTTTATCTATTAGGTGTTTCTCAATATAGTTTGAAAGCTAACAAATGTATATTCACATCCTACTATCAAAGGGAGTGGTATTATTATCCTGAATATTAGATAGTTCTTTAAGTATTCAAGTAATAGATGGTTGAATAAGAAAGTTTGTAACTTGGGAAGGACTTGGAAGCAACTTAGCACAAAGAAGCTGCATACTTAGAAAGATTTGTGTGTGTATGACAGAAAGAAAGAAGAAAAAAGGGAGAAAGGAGAGAGTCACAGAGAAAGAAAGAGAGAGAGATGGAGACAGAGATAGAGAAAGAAGATTTAGGGCCACAGAAGGTCTGGTCAGATGTCACTCCTGAATCTCTATGGTCAGGGATCAATCCTGACTGAACTGGAGAAATTAAAACTGGGTCAGTAGAATACAAAGAAGATTCCTTACCTTTTATAAACTATCTTTCCAGTTCTTGCATCATTTTGTTATAAAATCTCATCAGAAGTCAGTATTAGAGAAAGTACCTCAACATACCTATACTGGGGGAAGTAGGGCCCTGGGACTATGGTGGAACAAAGAACATTCTCTGGTGGAGGGTGTGGTACTGAGTATTTTATGCATAAATCCTACTATTTACAATATTGTAATTCAGAGTGTCCAAATTTGGGGGGGGGGTCACACCCAGCAGTGCTCAGGGGTTACTCCTGGCTCCATGCTCAGAAATTGCTCCTGACAGGCACGGGGGACCATATGGGGCACCGGGATTCGAACTGATGACCTTTTGCATGAAAGGCAAACGCCTTACCTCCATGCTATCTCCCGGGCCCCCAGAGTGTCCAAATTTTTTTAAAAAATGCTCATTTTTGGCGTCAGTGAGATATTATAGCATGCAGAAAGCTTAGCGTTGCATATAGTTGACCAGTTTTTTTTTTAATATTTTATTTAAACCCCTTGATTACAAACATGATTATGGTTGAGTTTCAGTCATGCAAAGAACACCAGTGTAACATTATCATCACCAATGTCACAAATATCTCTCCTCTCCACCCCACCCCCGCCTGTACTCTAGACAGGCTTTCTATTTCTTTTTCTATTTCCCTCATATATTCTCTTTGTTAGGATAGTTCTCAATGTAGTTATTTTTCTAACTAAACTCATCATTCTTTGTGGTGAGCTTCATGTCATGAGCTGGAACTTCCAGCCCTCCTCTCTGACTCTGAAAATTATTGCAAGAATGTCTTTCATTTTTCTTAAAACCGATAGATGAGTGAAACCATTCTGTGTCTTTCTCTCTCTCTGACTTATTTCTCTCAGCATAATAGATTCCATGTGCATCCATGTGCATTCATCTCTTCTGACGGCTGCATAATATCCCATTGTATATATGGACCACAGTTTTTTTAGCCATTCATCTGTTGAGGGGCATCTTGGTTGTTTCCAGAGTCTTGCTATGGAAAATGGTGCTGCAATAAATATAGGTGTAAGGAAGGGATTTTTGCATTGTATTTTTGTGTTCCTAGGGAATATTCCTAGGAGTGGTATAGCTGGATCGTATGGGAGCTTAATTTCCAGGTTTTGAAGAAATCTCCATATCGCTTTCCATAAAGTTTGGACTAGTTGGCATTCCCACCAGCAGTGTATAAGAGTTCCTTTCTCTCCACATCACTGCCAACACTGCTTGTTCTCATTGTCTTTGATGTGTGCCAATCTCTGTGGTGTGAGGTGGTACCTCATCATTGTTTTGATTTGCATCTCCCTGATGGTTAGTGATGTGGAGCATTTTTTCATGTGTCTTTTGGCCACTTGTATTTCTCTTTGTCAAATTGTCTGTCTACTTCTCCCCATTTTTTGATGGGGTTAGATGTTTTTTTCTTGTAAAGTTCTGTCAGTTCCTTGTTTATTTTGGATATTAGTCCCATATCTGATGGGTACTGGATGTATAGTTTCTCCCACTCAGTGAGTGGCTCTTGTATCCTGGGCACTATTTCCTTTGAGTTGCAGAAGCTTCTCAGCTTAATGTATTCCAATCTGTTAATTTCTGCTTTCACTTGTTTGGAAATTGCAGTTTCCTCCTTGAATATGCCTTTAGTCTCAAAGTCTTGGAGTGTTTTACCTATGTGTTGTTCTATATATCTTATGATATCAGGTCTGATATCAAGTTCTTTAATCCATTTGGATTTTACCTTCATACATGATGTTAGCTGGGAGTCTAAGTTCAATTTTTTGCAAGTGGCTAGCCATTTGTGCCAACACCACTTGTTGAAGAGGCTTGATAAAGGAGCAAGGAATCCTAAATAGTTGACCAGGTTTGATCTTGAAATTCCACATATGTCACTTCAATCCCTCTTGAAGCAATTCTAAAAGCAGAGTCAGCAGTAGTAAGTCCTGAACATGCAAGGTGTGGCCCAAATAAATAAATTAAAGAAAAATAACTTATTCTGACAACTTTATCTAACATGGCACTAAAATTCCAAGTCAGGGCATGAAAAAGTAAAAAAAATAAAGGAACCAAATTCAATTAAAAGAAATGAGTTCTTATTACTGATGACATAATATATCTATCTCTGTATGATAAGGATATTAGCTGGATTTTACATGAAAATAAGTTTATTGTACATATTTAAAAAGTAGACATTATTATATGTATAAGTATACAATAATATAAGTATAATCTATACTATAATAGTATAGTAAATATACATTATATATGTCAGCTAATTTTCAATAAACAGAATATACCTATCTTGAACAAAGTATGTTCATTAAAGTTAAGGCACAATAATAATGACTAGGTGTGTGATATTGCTAACTGTAAAAGACAACTATTCACATAGGCAAGTGAAACAAAGAGAGAAGACTCATATAGCAAAAGTAAAGTTGGAATGAATCAGTAGTTCCTCTTGGTCAAGGAAACAGAAACTTAATTTCATAAAGATATTTAATCTCCTAATTTCATTCCTTTGTTCATGATATCTCAAATCTGGAAATAACTCATGTCTAAAAACAAATGACTGAATAAAGAAACTATTGTGTGTGTGGTATATGTATGTGTACATCATCCAGTTATGTGGTACTTGGCACAGAGCCTGACATAATAGCAGGCTTCTGACTGGTAGTCAAATCCTAAATTTATTAAGATATCTTGTGGTCCTTATAATAAAATCTATCCTATTTTCTGATCTTAACTAGGTCCAGGTGTCTATTTAACTAGGGTAGTTACTCATGAAACCTAAAAGAGAATAGGAGGACCAAAGCTCAAAAAACGGAAATGATCTTTCCTCTGCAAGATGACAGAAGCCAAATATTAGCAAAATAAAATCAAGGGTGTTAGCCTTCTGCAAAGAAACTAGATAAAGAAGAACCAGATAAAGAAAAAGAAGATAGATCATTGCATAAGAAAGCCAAGGGTGTTTATTTACACCTTGGCCTGCCTGATTTTGTGAATTTTATTTGGAGATGATCAGGGACATATAGGCTAGGGCCAAACTCCATGTCATTAGAGCAAATTGTTTTAAAGGCTTTAGTTTTTGTAGCATTTTCATGGATGACCACATCAGAATACTGGGTTTTGTTAATGCCTGGACTCAAAGTTTAAATATGTATATAACTTCAAATTTATATACATATATATATACATATACATATACACACACTATAGAATACCTTTGAGTTATAAGAAAATATGAAATCATAAAATTGCCTCTATGTTACTGATGAGAATAATACTGAGAGGTTAGTTTAGATATAGAACACTCTCTCACATATATGGGATATAAACAAACATACCATCGATTTCCACAAAATTATTTTTCATTTACATATTTTCATTAAAAACAGAGTATGGGGTTATCAGATATAGGAAAGAAGGTTAGTATGCAAGATAGTAAAGCATTTATTTTTGCATTCATCCATTAGTCTCCTAAGTTTCCATTTCTACTGAATTTCCTTTCTTCTTTTTTTCTTTTGTATTATTGTTTTTCTTAAAAATTCACAAAATGAGTGTTTACTAGTAGGTGAATATTCATTAGAAAAATAATATCTACATTAACTATATTTGTAGTTTGATAATCAAAAAAATCAAGAGATATTAAGAAATCAAATGTCTGGGGCCAGAGAGATAGTATGGAGGTAAGGTGTTTGCCTTGAGTGTAGAAGGTCAGTGGTTCAAATCCCAGTAGCCCATATGATCCTCTGAGCCTGCCAGGAGCAATTTCTAAGCAAAGAGCCAGGAGTAATGCTTGAGCGCTGCCAGATGTGAGCCAAAGACAAAAATAAAATTAAATGTTAAATGTTTTTATTATCTTGAAATTAGAATCAAATAAATTTGTGCTATATATGATTTACAGTTGTACCTTTTAGCTCAGAAAAAGAAGAGGGAAATAAAAGTACAGACTATACACCCAAGCCTCCCATCATTAAGTGTTCTTTAGCAGATTGAATGACTTCTAGAATAGGTATGCTTTGCCTAATGATATTCTGTCTAAGTAGACTACTGCCTAGCATGACTGTAATTACATGATGTCAGAATTTAATGCTCTAGGAAGAGATTTCCATTTCATCCATCCTTCAAAAGGGCAGCAGGAATCCCCGAGCCAACAGTTCACATGCTGCTTATTTTAAACTTCGGGATTTGTTTTACAGTAAAAAAGAATCAGAGATGATATGGTCACTCATTATGACCTTAATATATATAATTTTTATGTGACACCCACTCTTGACAAGACATAGCAAGTTTTTGTATCAGATACTCACCTGGGGAAAAGAATAGTTGTCACAGTCTCAGTATTTCCTGAGGAGACACAGTTTATTTTTTATTATTTCATATAAAGTGCTACACAAGAAATCATGCTGTCACAAATGTGGCAAATCTTATGGCTATATGAGGTACAGAGGAAGAATCTGATTTCCACAAAATTATTTTGCAATTACATAGTTTCATTAAAAACAGATATGGGGTTATCAGATATAGGAAAGAAGGTTAGTATGCAAGATATTAAAGCATTTCTTTTTGCATTCATCCAACAGTATTCTACATCCATCACCAAATATGGTCCCCAGATTAACATTGTCTTTGTGCAGAATTAGGAGTAAACACTAAGTATATCTAGGTGTATTAAAAATCACAGCATAGATTTTAAAACAGTCACTTGTTCCTCGCATAATTACTAAGAAACATTATACTCCTTTACTGAGAATAGTCTTACAATAGCTTTCTTAGACATTGTGTAAATTTTGTATGAAATGTAGAATTTTAAAATAGGCTAAATAAATATTTTATATTCAGAAATATTCATAGATCTTATGGTGCCTCCTAACTCCATGCAAAATTTAATTTACAATATAGTTTTCTGTACTCCTCTATCTATCTATCTATCTATCTATCTATCTATCTATCTATCTATCTATCTATCTATCTATCTATCTATCTATCTATCTATCTATCTATCTAATCTATCTATCTATCATCTATCTATCTATATCTATCTATCTATCATCTATCTCTCTCTATCTATCTATCATCTATCTATTATCTATCATTTATTTATGTTTTTTTGGGTCACATCTGGTGGCACTCTGGTGTTACTCCTGGCTCTGTGCTCAGAAATCGCTCTGACAGGCACAGGGGCAATATGGGATGTCGAGAATCAAAACACCATTTGTCCTGGGTGGGCTGCTTGAAGGCAATCGTCCTACTGCTGTGGTATCTTTCCAGTTCCTGTATTTATATTTTTGTATTTATTTTTAAATATTTTTTATTCAAGCATCATGGGTACTAGATTGTTCTTGATATATTTTTTAGCCATAGATAAAGTTGTTCAATGTTGATTTAGTCATCAATGTATAACAACATTTACCAGAGTGCATTTCCTGCCAACAATGTCAACAGTTTCCCTCTAAATCCTCCCTGATACACTCTTCCTTCCCACCCACTCTCTTCCACTTGCCTCTCTCTTCTCTCCACCTCTTTTCCTTTGTGGCATTTTGGTTTGTACTACTACAAATGAAAGGGTACCATGAATGTCTTTTTTATATTAGACCCTTCTCTAACTGTACATTCCATTCTTTATGTCAAGCTACCTACCTAAAAGGGTTCTCCTGATTTTCATCTCTACTGTCTCTGGATATCATCCCCACATTTTTAATTTTCCTTATATCACAAAGATGAGGGAAATTATTCTATATTTATCACTCTCTTCTGACTCATTTCACTCAGCATAATACTCTCCATGTCAATCCATGTGTAAGCAAAATTCATGAATTCATTTTTTTCTAAACAACCGCTTAGTATTCTATTGCTTAGGTATACCACTTTTCTTTAGCCACTTATCTGCTTCTAAGCACTTGGTTTGTTTCCAGGTTTTGGCTATTGTAATTAGAGTTACAATGAACATAAGGGTACATAGGTCATTTTTGTATTGTGTTTTTGTGTTCTGAAGGCATATTCCTAGGAGTTATACAGCTGGAACATAAGGGAGAACAATTTCCAGTTATTTAAGAAATATCCATATTGTTTTCCAGAAAGGCAGGACTAGGTGGCATTCCCACAATCAGTGTATGAGAGTCCCTTTATCCCCACATCCATCCTAGCACTGGTTGTTCTTGTGTTTTGTGATATATGACATTATCTGTGGTGGGAGATAATACCTCATTGTTGTTTGGATTTGCATATTCCTGATGTTCGTATCTTTTGGCCATCTGCATTTCTTCTTTGAGGAATTGTCTGTTCATATCTTCTCCCCATTTTGAATGTGGTTAGATAATTTTTGATCAGTTATGTCAATACCTTATATATCTTAGACATTATCCCTTTATTAAATAGGTATTGGGTGAATATTTTCTTCATTCCGTTTAATCTTTGTATCTAGGTTACTGCTTTCTTTGAAGTATAGAAGTTACTCACTTTAGTTCCTTTTGCTTATCTCTGCTTCCACTTGCTTGGATGGTGGAGCTTCCTCCTTGTTTGTTTGTTTGTTTTTTGTTGTTTGGGTCACACCCTGCAGTGCTCAGAGGTTACTTCTCTGGCTCCATGCTCAGAAATTGCTCCTGGCAGGCACGGGGGACCATATGGGGCACCAGGATTCGAACCGATGATCTTTTGATGAAAGGCAAATGCCTTACCTCCATGCTATCTCCCGGGACCCGAAGATGTCTTTATTCTCAATACCATGGAGTGCTTTGCCCATGTTTTCCTGTATGTACCTTATATTTTCAGATATTATATCAGTATCATTTTTTTTTGGTTTTGGGGTCACAACCTGCAGCACTCGGGTTACTCCTGGCTCTATAATCAGAAATCAATTTTGGCAGGCTCCAGGGACCATATGCATGTGCCAGGTTTCAAACCACCATCCTTCTGTGTGCAAGGCAAATGCCCTACGTCCATACTATCTCTCTGACCCTATATAAATATCTGTAATCCATTTTGATTTGACCATTTTGCCTGGTGTTAAATAGAGGTCTTAGTTTTATGTTTTGCGTGTAACTTACCAGTTTTCCAAATAACACTTGTAGAAGAGTCTTTACTTGCACCACTTTGTGTTTGTTATTCCTTTATTAAAGATTAATTGGTTGTGGAGCTGGAAGCTTCAGCAGGCAACACGGGGACGACATAGCTCCATGCGGTACTATTTTTGGCCAAGATTAGGGGAAGATGCAGCCTAGTCTGCAACCCACAGCCTTCGCTATTCCCATTTTCGAATCGTGCAGGGGCTTCTGCCCCCGTGCGAAAAATTTATATAAATGTGTAGGATATCATATTAGCTAATCCACTTTCATTATATGGTACAGATAGTTAAATAGGATATCATAGGGGTGCATCTATGTTTAAAACATACAGAATGTCTATGTTGTATTATTTTCTCCTCCCTATTGTCTCATTACCCTACAGGCTCATTTCTAGTCCTTTACTCTCACCCTCACTGTCTATCACCCCACATGTAATCATTTTTACACTCAGCTTTTCGCACTTTATTAAGCAGATTAATATCGTCTCTCAAGCTAACTGCCAGCCAGCTCCCAAAATTAAAAAAATAGACTCTCTGCCTGAGAAGAAACCAAAACTCTGTTCCTATCAATCGATTATCAATGGACTCCTACCTCCCAACTCCCTTCGCTGGATACCTGTGCTTGCTACCATAGCCAGTTTCCAAGATGCCCCCAAGGATATTTCCTGATATGAGGTACTGTGAGTTGTTTACAGACTCTAGATGGCCAAATCACAGACCAAAGTGGTGTACAAAAACAATACCCTCCCCCTCGACTATTTATAAAACATAAAAGGAACACGTGTATCTCCTTTGTATATCTCTGAGTATTCCCTTAACATCTATAACATTTTATGAATATCCATGGGGGATATTTTGTCCACTGTTTTTTTTATTTGATTCTTCATTTGCTTTTCCCCCATTGACATCTGTTTTTATAAGCAATGCTGTTTAGAAGACTACCTCTGTATAGAATTCACTTTAGAAGCAAGTTATGGGAATGTTGGAATTGTTCCTTCAACCCCCAGATGTAACACCTTGTGTTATTGTTCCTCTTTTGCATAGGCACATTAAAATGGGAAAATATTACATTATGCAAGCAAGTTCTTATCTAATAGAGATGGGAACACGAATTTGGTAATGCAGATAGGCCTTATACCCTGAACATTGGCATAATTATTTGACTTAGGCCTCAGAAGAATGGACATTGCCTATACACCCCTGAACAATGACACCATCTAAGGAAACAACCACAATAGTCTATAACAGGATGCAAACTTCTTCCAGGGAAGACTTACCACTGCTTTGGCATTGACTTACTCCAAAGAGTGCTCTTAACACCCAGACGACTCAGCAACAACCTGCTTGCAGGGCAGATCAGATCGCTCCTCATCTCATGGGGTGCTGAAACTAGAGGATGCTGCACATCAGCCTAAAATCAATGAAAGAAATGCATAGAATCCAGAATCTTTAAATATAGGAACCTAATACCAACAGCAGCTAAAGTGTGAAAAAGTTTCACCAGGAACATGGAGAATGACTCTGGTTGGACAGACTGGTATGCCTGAAGCCCAGAGTCGTTCTTATGGCAATAAAATTCTGGGGTTAGGCCTTCTTGTAATCAGGCCAAGGAATTTTTTT
>PVKC010015925.1:0-21144 GCA_004027635.1 Crocidura indochinensis
TACAAATATTTGGGAAAAAATAAATACATAAGGTTTTATAAATTTGCATTCATATTTTAGTCCCCAAATTTGAAACTCTTGAAGTTCGAAATTGACACCTGCAAAGGAAATTTTCAAATACTTTTGTTTCATCTGAGGTGAACTAAATGAATTTCATATACCTCAGTCATAATAAATATGAATCAAGTATAAATACCTGTACAAGTAACATCTTGAAAATGAATTTTCCTCTCATGAACATGGACTGTCTTTCCATCAATTTTATTTTTATTTGAATTATTTCATCAGGCTATTTTGTAATTTACATATACTTTTACATATTTTATATTTATTCCCAATTATTTCATTATTTTATGTAAATGTAAGTGTTGAAGCATGCTTAATTCCAAATTCTGCTTATTCATTAATGATACACAGGGAAATGAACAGGCTGAATATTAAATCTGTAGTATTGTCATTGATTTTGCTAGTATCTCTTTATAAATTATCTATCAAAAAGTAAAATTGTTTTCTATTCAATTCTCATAACTTTATTTACTGCATTACTTTTTTAATTTTTTTAATTTTTACAGACATTTATTAGAATATATAACAGCAAATCTTACACAGTGATATCTGAGGTAGACAACGGCAAATCTTACACAGTGATACTTAAGGTACATGATGACAATAAATGAGGGCCTTTCCACCAGTGTTATCTTCCCTTCATCCCTATTCCCAAGCATATATCCCTTATTACCCTCCTTAATCCCCCAGAATGCTAGTGCATCTAAAAGCATATATGTTAACCCTAATGTAAACCTTATTTTTTCTTTTTTTTCCATTTCCAGATAGTTTTACTAGTGGTATCTTAAAGGTCTGGAGTCAAGGGAGCACTGTAAAAACAATGTTAGTGTGGCAATTATCGTTTGCATGGGCCCACCAAAGTATGGAGTTCATGGAAAGGAAAAACTTTTGCCAAAGAACAGGAAACCCTAACCCTAGTTTCCTGAAATAAGACCATTTCTAGGCTCCAGGTAAACTAGTCTGTCCAATCCCAGTTATTGTCTGTAGTGCCCACACAGTTATATTTTTCACAGTCTCTGTTGTTGATCTCACGTTTCTGTACACAGAGGTCTTCAAACTATGGCCCACGGGCCACATACTGTATTGTTCCCATTTTGTTTCTTCACTTCAAAATAAGATATATGCAGTGTGCATAGGAATTTGTTCATAGTTCTTGTTTTTACTATAGTCTGGCCTCCAACGATCTGAGGGACAGTGAACTGGCTCCCTGTTTAAAAAGTTTGAGGACTCCTGGTATAGAAGGTCCTGGCATCTGTATATCGTACAATGAAGTCAGGATGGTGTGGAACGGCATCTAATTTCAACTTGCAATTCACAGGCAATGCAGAAAGCCCTGTCCAGTACGCATGTTCTTGTTGTTTAAGTCTTCTCAGTGTTAAGGGAAGACTCCTTTGAGTAAATCGATGTCAGAGCAGCATTAGGGTCTTCCCTGGTAGAGAATTGCTTCCAGGTGACATCATAAACAACGTTGGATGTTTCATAGATGACTTCCCTGGTTCAGGGGTAACTGGAAAATACCCAAAACTCTGAGGTCTGTGCCAGGCTATCATGTCAATGTTCAGGGTTTGTAAGGCTCTGCTGCACCACAAGATTTGTGTGTTCCTATCTTTATTAGATAAGAATTATTTGTATGTATAGTATTTTCCATTTTAATGTTCCCATGCAAACAAGGAATAATGCCACCTGGCATTATCAGCGCATAAGGGGACTGCAAAAACAAGTCCAACAATCCCCGTGGCCTGGTTCAAACATAAGAATTAAACTGAGGAACTCTATCACCAAAATTCCTTATCGATTACAATGAGATTGGTACCTATGGGGATGCTAGAACAAGTCCAACAACCAATTGACTTGGTTCTTATATAAACGTTAAATGGAGGGAGACTTCTACAAACATCCTTATTTTACAAATAACAAAGGGAAGGAAAGATAAAGAGGGAATCTTTCACCAAAATACCTTATTGAACAGTTCACATACTAACTTCCTTATTTAACAAATTACAAAGGGATAAAAAGTGGGGAAAATAAACAATCTAAATTGAGAGAATGGACTCAATAGTCACTGTATTGGGAACTAATCAGAAACCTAGTATACTAGCAAACACAGTTACGCAGTGAAGAAAGGAAAAAAAAGTACTGGCCTCTTCCTAGCCTGAGAGTCCATCCTCCCATTTTTATTTGAATATATATGGTACCCCCATGCAAAGTGGTCTCCTCCCAGACTGAGAGTCCATCCTCCCATCAAAATGGAGACCAATGGAAAAAAAAAAATACCAGTGAATGTCGACACATACACCAGTGCTGCTTCAGCCCGCCCTCCACCCCATGCGTCCTCCCCTTAATGTAGGGAGACAAAAGTGAAAAGACAGAGGACCACAATAGAGTTCACATGGGCGACAACCAGGGAAGACCTGGAAAACAAGGAGAGAAATAGGGGAATGGCTGGAGACCTGCCAGGCCTCCCAGCACCCCCCAAGCTAGGGAGCATGCCATTCGGCATGGGGTATCCCCTAGCCCCATTACATGGGTAGAGCTGGCCTCCAGGATCAAGGCACCGGAAGCCAGTTATCTGCCTGGCCCCTCCCTTTTTCTAATTTTTTAAACCTTCTGTTTAATGTAAAACATCGGTGATGATAGGATTTATTCTTTCTGATTTTAGTTAGTATCTTAGCTTTCTTAAAGTGTGATTTTAACATAGGTTTCTTATAAATATACATTATTACTTCATTGAAGAAATTCCTCTAATCCTAGATTAATGAGAACTTTTCTATTGAAGGAGTATTGATATTTGTCAAATGCTTTCTTGGTATCTATTGTGATCAAGTGATTTTTTCTTGGATTTTTTATTTTAGATATGAGAGATTGTATTGATATTTGCTGATCAGCCTCCATGCCTGGAATAAACCCCATTTGTCAGGAGATGCAATTCATTTAATACTTTATTGGTGAGACTTGATAATATTTTATAGAAGATTTTTAAAACAGTGTTCTATATATTTATTTTCTTACAATAGTATTGTCTGATATCACCAACAGGATAAGACTAACATACAGAGTTAACAAGTAAGTTTTTCTGACTCTATCTTTTGAATAAGACTTTAAAATAAAATTTATTGGGGCCAGGCGGTGGCGCTGGAAGTAAGGTGCCTGCCTTGCCTGCGCTAGCCTAGGACTGACTGCGGTTTGATCCCCCAGTGTCCCATATCGTCCCCCAAGCCAGGAGCGACTTCTGAGCACGTAGCCAGAAGTAACCCCTGAGCGTCACTGGCTGTGGCCCTCCCAAAAAATAATAAAATAAGATAAAATTTATCTGGTACTATAATTGATCCTTGTTATTTTGTTTAAGAATATTATTTATTTATGACATAGTTTTTGCTTAATTTTATATTTATTGTTATTTTTAAATGTTAGTTTAATTTTGCTTATAAGAAATGTATTTGTTATATATAAATAATCAAAATAGATGACACATTTTATATTATTCTTTCTATCTTATTATTCTATCCTTTTATTTATATTTTAATTTTATTCATTATTATCTTAAGTATTTTAACATCTCATATTTCAATATCCACTAGCATGTTTAAAAAGTTCTCATAGCTATGTTATTATGCTTATTTACTCATCTGTTTTTGCATGCTTCATATTCTATCATTTAATATATTCAGCATTTTTATTGTAATTGTTTTAATTTTCTGATCTGACATTCCCCAAATCCTCTATGATTCTAGTAACTATGACTTTTAATATTGTAAATTCTACCTTTTGATAAAATGTATAGAGTAGAATGCTATAGTCCTATCATATGGTCAGTTTTAGTGAGTCACCTCTGTACTGTGTACTTCACAAGATTTTCTGTGTTGATGTTGTTTTTTTTCTGTTTTAGTTTTTTTGTTTTTTTTTTGTTTGTTTTGTTGCCCTTTTTTTTTTTTTTTTTTACTTGGTTTGACTTTGACTTGGCCTATAGGGAGGAATAATTATAATGGCATAGACTTGATCATTTATTTACCTTACCTCAAGACTTATAGGCACAGATAATTCCCAGCAAAGTTAACTATTTTTAACGAATTTCTCTGCAGGACATGTTGAGTGAAGAAAATAAAATTTAGCAGCTCAACTCTTTCTTTTCTGTTGTAAGAAAACATTCCTGTTGGTGCATGATGAATAGCAACACCTGGCTGTGCTTGACCCCGTGTCCATTCTAGGACCCGCACATTCAGTTTTGGGACAGCAACTTATTACTGATCATACACTTTGGAGTAGTATATAGAATCACTGCTGTAATGTTCTATAGTGCTGCCAAAACTATACCTGACAGTGGTGAGAACTACGCACTTCAGAGATTTGAAATTTGACCTCAGAAATGCTAGACATGGCTCTTTAATCTATCTCTCAGGACTTTCAGTTTTTTCCCCTTTTTTGTTTTCTTTTTTTTTTTTTATACATGTGGACACCTTGTTGAATTCCTGGAAGAAAGACCTCACAACATTGTGGGAATCCCTGTATAACAGACTCCCTCACCCATTATATTTCTCCTTGTTTCAAACCAAATATTATTCCTTTGAGTAATGGTTTTATATGTTCATGAAAAATATATATTCTATTTTAATGCATAATTCCACATTGGGCTTATTCTGTGTAGAGACCAATTCTATTTGTTCTGACAGCTTGATTAAGAGGGCTGTTCACTGTGCTGATAGTGAGAGCCCCGTAAAGTCTGTAGAAAAAATTCCTTACTAGCTGTGTCCCTTGGTATTTTAAAACAGAGAGTGAAGCTTTATTTGTGCCAAATTTTGCCTTTTTTCCTGTTTTCTATTTGTTAAGGGTAATAGTAGAACCACAAATTGGTCTTTAATAAAAACAGATTAGATAAAACCTGAATCCTTTCAAAACAGTCAGAACCCAAAGTCCTGAAATTCATCTTGAATTACAAATCTATAGTCTCAAGACTCTTCATACATTCTTGGTGAATAAAAACATTATTAGAGTCTTTGAGCAGATAAGCAAAAAGGAACCTTATTATTTTCTTCATTCTTTGACCTAAGTCTTTTTAATCAAATATATACAGAATATTTCATAAATTATAAAAGTTTACTCATTTATATAAAATAATACTTCTTAATATTTTAAGAAAGATTTTAATACTGTAGTAGGAGAAAATTAAATTTAATATTTTAGAAAATAAATTTCTCATGGAGTTAAATAATATTTAACTAATGGATAATAAAATTATTAATTAGATAATGTTAATTGCTTTAGCATATTTTGAATTGTTTATAATCTAGAACAATATAAAATTAATTAAATGTACTGCTTTTTCAAAATAAAAATAAATAAAACATGGGAATTCCAAGCAATATGTGCCAGAGAGATAGTCAAGGGCTTAGGTACTTACCTTATCGTTAGCCTGGGTTCATTCTCTGCTACCACATAAGTCCTCTAACAGTGACCCCTAACAGCAGAGCTAGATTAAAATTCTAAAATTCACTTGGGATGTCAGAAAAACCTAAAAAAAATGAAGAGAGAAATTCCAAATAATACATGATGATTAAAACCTTTATGTTTCTTTCATAAACAAAGTTCACTTATCCAAATAGACTCAGATAATCAGTGAAAAGTCAAAAGATTAAGGCTCATTAAACAAAATTTTGATAATTGGGAAGGGGCAGATAAATTGGTAAAGATAAGAAATAGGGTGCCAGACGGTGGTGCTGGAGGTAAGGTGCCTGCCTTGCCTGCACTAACCTAGGGCGGACCACGGTTCGATCCCCCGGTTCCCCATATGGTCCCCCATGCCTGCCAGGAGCGACTTCTGAGCGAATAGCCCAGAAGTTTTTTGTGACCCAAAAAACAAAAACAAAAAAAAATAAGAAATAAACATTTTAGGAGCGTGAAAAAAACTAAGCTTTCTAAAAAAATATATGAGCCATGTGGGCCTGTGAAATATTACTATCGTGTATTTGGTATGTCCCAGTTAGAGAATCCTGGCACTACAGATGGTCTCATCGATATCATCAGGAATCATTTCTGACTACAAAACCAAGAATAATTTATGAGAAACACTAGGTAACCAAGAACAATAAAAGGAAAGAAACTTAGAAGATATTTAATAGAACAAGATACCTGAACATAGAATAAATTTGTATATAGTTTTAGAAACAGCTACTAAAGCCCAAATTTCTACAACTATATATATATATAGTCTTGACTATACTCAGGTTACCTAAAAATTCATTGGCTACAGGATTCATTCAAATAAGCTTTGAAATTACATGTATGTTTATAACAGTAATTTTGGATAAATTCTAGGCTATGAGTAAACATTATACATGAAGCAAATGAATGTGTTCTTCCCTGATTTTTTAATTATGTAATTCAAGAATATTATTTTTTCAGTTACTCTCTTAACTTTTTTTTTAATCTTACATTTTTTTTGGTAGGGAGGGGAATTTTCTACACCAGGCTGATCTTAAGCTCAGCGGTTATTTCATGACTTCGTCTCTCCTGATGGGTACATAATATTCCATTGTGTATATGTACCACAGTTTCTTTTGCCATTCATCTGTTGAAGGGAATCTTGGTTGTTTCCAGAGCCTATTGTGAATAGTGCTGCAACAAATATAGGTGTGAGGAAGGGGTTTTTGCATTGAATTGTTGTGTTCTTAGGGTATATCCCTAGGAGTGGAATAGCTGGGTCGAATGAGAGCTCAATTTCCAGATTTTGGAGGAATCTCCATATTGCTTTCTATAGAGGTTGGACTAGACAGCATTCCCACCAGCAGTGGAGAAGAGTTCCTTTCTCTCCACATCCCCGCCAGCACTGATTTTTCTCATTCTTTGTGATGTGGGCCAATCTCTGTGGTGTGAGGTGGTATCTCATCATTGTTTTGATTTGCATCTCCCTGATGATTAGTTCCGAGGAGCATTTTTTCATGTGCCTTTTGGCCATTTGTATTTCTTTTTTATCAAAGTGCCTGTTTATATCTTCTCCCCATTTTTTGATGGGATGATGGGATTAGATGTTTTTTTCTTGTAAAGTTCTGTCAGTGCCCTGTATATTTTGGATATTAGCCCCTTATCTGATGGCTGTTGGGTGAATAGTTTCTCCCACTAGGTGGGTGACTCTTGTGTCCTGGGCACTTTTACCACTTCTATGTGCATTATAAAGTTTTTTTCAAAAATGGTAATTAAGAAAAATAAAGCTACACAAAAGCTTGAGATAATATATCTGGTAGGCTGACTGCCTTTTATGTGGTTGTCCTGGTGGTTGATGTCAAAGATCTCATATGGTTCCCAGAAAAATAGCAGGAGTAATTCCTTAATGCAGAGCCAGGAATATCCCTGAGCAATGCCAGAAGTGCTTCCTTTCCCCTCCAAAATATCCAAGGTCCTCCTTCTTAATTTAATTACTCTATACAGTCTGTGAGTTTTTGTAAGAAATGGGAAAATAGACTTTCTACTTGTCTAATATGAACAGAAAGATATCCTACAATATGTTGTATTAATAAAAGCCAACATAGTCTATCTCATATAACCAAGGTCTGCTCTAAAATTTCAGCTACAGTTTTTCGGAAAACTACAGTGCAGCAGTATTCTAAATTAGGGACTAATGGCTGAAAGTATTTTTTGTTCAGTAACATATTGGAGGACCATGATAGCATGTAGCAGCAAGATTGAAGAGATCTGGAGAATATTTCACTGAAAATCAAATTCACCTAAAAAACAAACAAAAAAAAAAAACCTCCAATGTCTTCCATAGATAATTGTTCAGAAATAGTCATATGATTATAGAAACTTCAAGTGCAGTCCTCTTGTAAATAATAAATGAAAGAAAGATCTTGGAATCTCTACTATAAGTAATAAACTGTCTACTAAACCAAAAGGACACATTTGTCAATAATGATTAATGAAACTTGTAATATCATTGAAGAAATGAAGAGTGCATAATTAATTTTTCAAATAAAAGTATTGTTAAGTTGCTTACAGTGTCTTGCTTTTATGTAGGGAGTGTTCTTTGAAACTGTTTTGAAAAAGAAAAAAATTAACAAATTATATTGGATACTGCTTATGTCATTTGTTGGAAATTCCGAATATGATGCTATAGAAACTTAAACCTGAACTTATTGTGTTTAGCAAGTGTTATGGTGTTAGAAACACACTTGAAAAAAACACATAAATATCGTCAGTAGTTTTCTTTTAAAGGTTCATTAAAGAGATATGACTTTTGATACAACATGTTTTCTTTATTTATTAATCAGATACTGGATAATGAAACAAAGTAATAATAGTGCAATAGAGTAGACATATTTTTGGTCTCTAATTCTACTAGTTCTTCCTCATTCTAACATATCATTATATGGTTATTTTGCAATAGAGAGAAAATTTTCAGCATTATTATGTACTGAACTTCAGTAAGAATTTATCATTTTTATTATAAAATAATTTTAATTAATTAATTTATTTTAAAAATAATCTCTAGATAAAAATTAAAAGGATAATTTAATGGGATAAAGTATATGCTTAGTGACAATAAATGGCATCAAAAGTCAGTGAATTTTGTTATTGCTCATGCTGCTTCATAGTTGCAACATAAACAACTATAAACCCTTTTGAGTTATTTACCATTAGCTACTCCTATAAGGAATAATTGCTATAAATTAGAATTATTGCCCTGCCTTCTTTAGAGAAGTTAAATTAAAAGAAATTAGACCTCTAAGGCCCTGCTATAATATTTCCTCTCATCTATAAGAATATTTATTGGAGAAATGCCAGATCTGCCTTCTAATGTTTAACTCACGAATTTATTCTTTGACAGAAAATTTTAGTGTTTGTTCATAGAATACATATGTCAAAATATAATATGGTTGATCTAGTTTATCTGTGGTCGAAATGTCATCTGTAATAATCTAACCTTCTAATAACACAGACACCAAGAATATTATAATTCATATCATTAGAAGACTTTTTCTGCATAATTACAACATTGAGTCTCCTTCAAATTTACCAAAATTAAATGAAAATGTCATTATCTATATGATATTACCAACTTCATTTACGTGACTTTTGAGATTACAAATATATGTTTACATATTTAAAGCACTTTCTATTAAAATAGTCTAACATATATTTGAAGATTCAGGTTTTTAAATGAAAGTATTATGATATTCCGTCATGATTACTATAATATTTTAATATATTTTGTTTCATTTTGTTTTTGTTTTGTTTTAGTTTCTGGGCAAGACCCGGTGACTCTGAGGGGTTATTCATGGCTATGCGCTCAAAAATCGCTCCTGGCTTGGAGGACCATATGGGATGCTGGGGATCAAACCGAGTCTGGAGTCAACCTCATGCAAGTCAAGCACCCTACAGCAGCACTACCACTCCGGCCTAATATTTTTAATATGTTAATTGACATAATCTAAGACCTTTAAAATAGCTCACCACAAAGAGTAGTGAGTATAGTTAGAGAAATAAGTACACTAACAACTTATATGACAATGAATCAGAGAAGTAGAATGCCTGTTAGGAATATAGACAGAAGGTAGGGGAGGAAGTGGATGGGTTATTGGTGGTGGGAATGTTATGCTGGTGAAAGATGGTGTTCTTTTTTTTTTTTAATTTTACGACTGGTCGTATAAGACAACCCCCTAATTTTACAGTTAAAACATAGGTTTAGGCCTACATTTGCTTTATAAAACAGAATGTTCCTGTGCTACAACTGTATCTTCCACAGTGAGCCAATCACAACAAGCAAAGTTCAAAGTGTATACTGGAATAGACTTCCTCTCTGACTCCGTCCCTTTTGAGCAGGCTTTGGACAGTGGAGATTCCTGTACAGAACATTGTCTAATTTGCATGCATCAAAAGCCTGCTTGGATTGGCCGAGTTCGAGAGGCGGTCTGAGCAGCCTGGCAGTGATTGATGCAGGATTGAGTTGGAAAATTTGTTTTGTGGCAATATCCAGATGATTTTCGTTTAGCGGCATATCGAGATGTTTTTCGACGTATAAGACTGATTTTCGGTTGACTTTTTTTCGTTTCAAAAGTCTTCTTGTACGCGGGCAAATACGGTAAATAAAGATATTATAAAAATATTTGTATACCTCAATACCAATCAAACTTTAACTGTTCTTTTTTTTTGTGTGTGTGGTTTTTGGGTCACACCCGGCAGTGCTCAGGGGTTACTCCTGGCTCCATGCTCAGAAATTGCTCCTGGCAGGCACGGGGGACCATATGGGGCACCGGGATTTGAACCGATGACCTTTTGCATGAAAGGCAAACGCCTTACCTCCATGCTATCTCCCGGGCCCCTCAAACTTTAACTATTAAAATACAGTTCTAACATGTATATGAGGCAGAAGTTATCATTTTATTCCACGTAAAAAAGAATAAATTATCAATGACATTAAATAATTGCCGGATTTTGTAAAATAAATGCATTACATAAGAAGGCAATCGTTTTTTTTAATTCAGGTTTGATATACAATCAAAAATTTAACTCTCCAACATACTCAAGAAAAACTTGTATTTGCAGGTTTCGTAAAGCTGGTAACAAAACTTTCCAACTTTCTACAGTTTGAATGCAAGCTATTTCTGGATTTTTTTTTTTCACCCTTTGTCTTCCACTTTCTGTCTCTATCTGCTTCTCAACGTCACTCTCTTCTCTTTCTCACATACACAAACATGGATATACTGTGGGAGATTTTTTTGCTTAACAGTATATATTAAGTAGTTTGAACACTTCTAATATCATAAAACACAAACTAAAAAATGTATAAATATTTAACTTTACATTTAGTCAAAATTCTTAAGTTTCAAAACAGAACAATATTCCAAAATAAAAGTAGAATAAAAAATATAGAATAAATAAAATTCATCTCTGACTAGATGAAATAAGCCAGTAGGAGAAAAAGTCCTTTCATTTTTATAGAGGTAACACATAGTGTGGTCCAGAGTCAATTTTGCCAATGCTTGACTCTAAAAGACTGATACGTGGTTTTCAGAGACAGAATTACTTAGGTCACCGAGATTATCACAGAGGTACAGTCTGTGAGCCAACAGATCACACTTAGAAGTTTTGTGTGGGGGCCCGGGAGATAGCATGGAGGTAAGGCGTTTGCCTTTCATGCAAAAGGTCATTAGTTCGAATCCCGGTGCCCCATATGGTCCCCCGTGCCTGCCAGGAGCAATTTCTGAGCATGGAGCCAGGAGTAACCCCTGAGTACTGCCAGGTGTGACCCAAAAACCAAAAAAAAAAAAAAAAAAAAGAAGTTTTGTGTGTTATCTAGGCATCAGAGCCTCATTAATACCAGGCATGTTCTCTAATTCTTGAGTAATAATTAATTATAAAAATATTATTCAAATGAGTGCTCACTTCTTTACTGAGCTAGAAGACTTATAAAATAAATATTTTGAAAATTAACACCAAATCTTATGTAGGATGTACAAATGTTTAAATTAGGTAAAATGCATTTTAGGTTAAACATCTAGTGAGTTTTAATTCTTTGTAGAGTAGGTCTTTCTTTCTTTTTTTTTGCAATTTTCTTTGTGTTTTGCTTTTATTTCCCATGTCATTGAAGTAAAACCCATAAAGATATCCTTGAAGTAGATATCAAACAGCTCACAATCCATGTTTAATCCTATGTGATCTTAAGCCTTACTTTCAAAACTTGAACCTATTTTAAATTATTTTGATATATTGTGTGAGATGTCAAGTTTTATTTTTCCTGCATGTTCATACAAAAAGTGTCCATTTTTTCCAACAGTTCTATAAGGAAAGTGGATTTTATTATACATTTTTATTTAAAAAAATACAAGTGATCAACACAAGTTAAAATGTTCACTAGAGAAACAAAAACCACAATGAGGTATAATTTGACACATACTAGTATGACTATTATTAGACTGGGTCATTATATTTCTGTATACGATCATTACTAGAGTAACTATTAGCAAAAAAATAGTGGACTATGTTGAGCATAAACAATATCACATTATGTCATTAGAGATAAAACTTATTTCATCACTCTTTATAGTCTTCTGCAAAAAGAAAGGTAACTATCATATTACCATTTATCCCACTATTTCTAGATATTTATTTGGACATGCAAAAAGAGTAAGTTTGAAACATATGCAAAAATCTTAGTAACAGAAACATGTAATTATTTTGTTCATTGAATAATTATTTAAAATAGGGGCCGGGCGGGGGCGCTGCAGGTAAGGTGCCTGCCTTACTGTGCTAGCCTTGGACGGACCAAGGTTAGATCCCCCGGTTCCCATATGGTCCCCTGTGCCTGCCAGGAGCGACTTCTGAGCACATACCAGGAGTTACCCCTGAGCGTCACTGGGTGTGGCCCCAAAAAATTATTTAAAATAATAAGATGTAAAGAACATATGTCTGTCAATGAAAATTAAAGAGGTTAGAGAAACAGAAAAAGTAAAGGACATTTATCTGGCATGATTATTTTTGGGGGTCACACCCAGCAGTGCTCAGGGGATATTCCTGACTCTGTATTCAAAAAATACTCTTGAAAAACATGTGGGACAATCTGGGATACCAAGGATCAAGTACTATTCTGCTGTATGCAAAGCAATCGCCCTACCTTCTGTGCTATTGTTTAGCTACTACCATAATAATTTTAATTCTGGAGACTACATTTGATTCCCAAAACAGTACCATCAGTGACCCCTCAGTATAGAGCTAAGAATAAACTTGAACACCAACTGTGAGCTTGTAGCAAAAGCAAACAAATAAAAAGAAGTACATTCCATGGACACATACTATCCGTGCAACTGATATATGTTATATGATATGATACAGTCACTTCATTAATATGTATAAACTTGCTTACAGAATGCCATTCTACTTAGTGATAAAAAATAACCATAATTTGGACAATAATAGATCTTGAGACTTCTATGTTAAGTGAAATAATATATACATAACAGATATGTATCTTATAAATTTTACTTATATAAGAAAAATGAATAAAAGAAAAGTTTTTCAAAGCAAAAAATAATAAATTTATAGATATAGAGAATCAAGTAGTGGTTACAAAATTAAAGGTGTTTAAAAGAAAACTCGAGAACTATGAGTTATGTGGTGTTGGGTGGTGATTAAACTGTGGGTGGTAATAGCTTCACATTATTTTTATGTTTCTTATTAACACTGAACACATAAAACCTATAGAATGACTTAAAGTAAAGTAATTTTAATGTTTTTTAATCTAAAATTCTGCTGATCTCGCAACATTATATAGTATGGTAAGCTTGAAAGAAATGATAAGCATAACTATATAATTACTCATGCTTTGTGTCAGATTCCTAAATTAAGCTTGGTGAAAGGTATCTAAATTATATATAGGCATTAACTATTTATAGATGTGCCAAAAGATTACAAAGTGTACTTAATTCAGAAAACACTAAAAGAGGATGAAAATATATACATAGTTTTCTCTCTTTGGTAATCAAAGTTATGCAAATTAAAACTACAAGGACACATCGTTTTACATGTGTTTTAAATTTATTCAACATTTATTTCAGAGAGTATTCATTAAATACAAGCATTGTGCTAAGAACTCCAGGGGCCATAATATTGGAGAATGCAAAGCAGGTTAACTGTTAATGCTAAGATTACAAAGTGGTAGAGGAAAAAAATAAAACAATTTCTATGGAATGAGGTATTTAGTTCAGTTGAAGAACATAGGGATAAACATAAATGAAGGCCAAGTTCTGATGTCTAGCATGCCGAGCTCATAGAATTAGATAAAAACTAGTGGCATCATACTTAAAGGGATAGTTAAATAATAAACCATCATGTTATATCCATAATGTATAAAATATATGCTTTTGATATAATCTAAAGATAAGTAATAGAAAGCACTAAACTTCTGCAACTATACATAATGCAAACCTAACAGACAAAAACAACTGAACACATCTTAATATTACTTGAGTACTATGGGTTAAATTTAGTGCTACATGCATATGAATCTGCCTTTCTCAATAAAAAATAAGTATTTTAAGAAATTCCAATATTTTATCTTGAGTTTATCTTATATTCTATTGCTGGAATGTTTCCATACAAAATTTTGATTGCATAAATAAAATTTTGGAAATTATTTGCTTAGTGAAATAGAAGTTCAATGAGGAAAACAAATCTATATTTTTCTGGTAGACAATTAAAAAACAATAAATATGGAGTGGAATGATCAAAAACATGCTTTAAGGAGATAATTTTACCTGCCTAATATTTGGGTGGAGAATGAGAGAAACAGATTTACAAGACATTAAAGAAGGTAGAAGATAAGCAAAACTATCTGAACATGAAAAAAAAAAAAAGCAGATGAGTAATATTTTGGGATTATTCAGAAAGAAGTTCAACTATAAAATGAACAGTCTTTTGCAGCTTTTTAGGTAAATTTTAATTGCTAGTATGAAACAAGGAAAATGATGAAGAATATTTGGCTCAGAAAAAAATGTGCCTATTGTGTGTTGAGTAGATAATTCCAATTTTTTGATAGATGCATTTATTCTAGCAACACTAGTTGAGAAGAAATGAACAACTCAATTGAATTGTGTGCCAATAGTTATGTTGGGTGGCACTGGATAAAGAGAGTAAAGAAATATTGGTGATACAAGAAAATATGCAAATGTACCCTGTGGAAATTATTTATGGATAAGAGCAATATTGTCAAAGATTATATTAACAAAAGAGTAAATAGAATTGTAAAATAGGAGTAGCAGATGTTATCTTTTGTTTCTTATTTGTCAGAGCCAGTAAGACTTGCATTTTCATCATTTTGATTTAAATTCTTATTGTCTAGGCTCAGGTGTTTGAACTTAATCTCAGCACTAGATAGGAAACTGCAAACAAACGTGGCACTGTACTCCGGAAGCATAGCTATTTAATTATTTATTTAAAAAATGAAACCTGGTACTGCCAAATTCTATATACAATTTGTCAATATCAATTGGGTATTTTTATATATTTTCAATTAAAATAATGAAAATGTTCTTTTCTAATATGGTAGATATTTCTATATATACATTCTCTATAAGGCTTTCTCCATTATACCAACTAGAATAATAGATTATGAAAACTAAAAATAGCATCTTGAAATTAGACTTTATAAACAGTCAGAATAATAATCATGCTCAAGATATCCATAAATTAGCCTGGAAATTCCATTTCTAATTGCCTAATATAGATTGTAATATATACTTCAACTAGCACCTAATTTGGCATGGCTTTAGAAATCTCAATCTATTCCCCCCTGAAAAATAACAAGTATTTAATTTTGAGTAGATTATTATAATTAAAGTATTGTTGATTAATTTTGTTTTATTGAGGCCTCAGAATGTGTATTCTTAGTAATATCTGGTTAGTTGGAGAGGTCTTTTAGTCTTTTTAAAGGGGACAAATAGTAACCTGGCTGTGAGCATTCTAGCTTTACAGTTAGGAATTTTTATGCCTTGCTAATGGGATGACCATATGGGATGTGGGAATCAAACCTGACTAATGCCCTCTCAGGCCCCAAGGTATTACAATTCTGGGCTCTAGCAAATATATTCTATGCTTACAGTATGTGCACATGAATGTGATATTACTTCATTTATTAAATATATTTTCATTTCCTTTGCATCAAAAGATAAAAATATGTAAACAATAATAGAACAATTCATTTTTCTCCTATTACTGAAGAAAGAAAATGAAACATAATTAGTTTGACATACTTACTTTCTTTTTTTAAAGGCATTATTTATGAAGGATTAGAAACTTACAAGATGATTTCCAAAATAAAAGATAATTTCCAAAAATGAAAGCAGTAATAAAACTATTGTTGCAATCTCTTTGGATCTTTGAAATTATGTGTGATCTTTTGAAATTGTTACAAGCTCACAATATCACAGAACATTTGTAAAATTTAACTGTAGTTTATTTTTGTAATAAAAACAATAAAAATATCACCATTCAACACACCACAAAAAGCATTTAATAATTAAAAAGTAAGCAACACAAAATACCATTTATAGTACACTTAATAAATTGTCAAATATTAAGATGGACTGCTTAAAAGAACAGTAAAATCGGATTACACTTAAAAAGGTGAGTGTCCTAGGTGAAAAAAATAGACATACTCAAAGTTATTAGTCTGATTTGGTATCATGTTTATCTTTGAAGTATTGTTTATCTTCAAAATATACAATAGAAATTGTAAGATTATAGACTTGTAAATGCATAGACAAAATACTGAATACCCCGAGAATACAAAAATTGAATACAATCCTACAAGCCCACTTATTTATAAATTGAGGAAATTTTAAAATATAAACAAATAAAATAAGTAATTGGTCGAAGGTATCAAGTTAGAAGTTATTTTGGTTACACACAAAATGTTAAATTTTGACAAAGAGATTTTCATATTGCTAATATAGAATACCAAATTAAATTTTTCCTTGAATAGAATAGCATCAATAAGACCTTAAATTATTTTCATTATTTATTAGAATATATGTCTCACAACCATTGTCTCTAAATAAATACAGATCAAAATAATTATATTCTATTTATTCAACGAGTTTTCAAAGGCTATCTTTTCTCTCTCATCCTTTTGTTGTTGTTTTTATTGTTGTTGTTTTTGTTGTTGTTGTTGCCATTTTTGCCATATCTGGGGTCAGAGCCAATTCCTGATTTTGCGATCAGAGCTTGGAGACCATTGAGTTGCAAGAGATTGAATCCTCATTAGCTGTATGAAAGACAAGCGACCTACCCACTGTATTATTGTTTTGGCCCCAAACTTTTTGTAATAAATTGAGCACATAAACAATTGTAACCTTGATAAAATATCAACTTAAATTCTAGAAAGACATATAGCAATTAAAATGTAATAAACAATTTAAATAAGCAATGATCAACCAAATATATTGACTGTATGTTTAAATATCAAGATAGAATTACCAACTTACAATAAAGAAAAAAGCATAACTGAATGTAACATTATTTAAACTGGATGTGAATGCAAATATAATCTAAATAACACTGTGATATTAAACATTATAACCCAAAAATAGATATGTATTTAGAAAAACTAAGACAAATATATAAATTACTATGCCAATGAATGTTAATCATAAAAGTATTAAACTATATAGCAATTTTAAACTAAAGTTAATGAAACCACCATGGTTCTTTGGAAAGAAAAAATATATGAAAAATTGAGAAAAGAGTAATAACCAAATTAGAAAAAAGAAATGATCACTGCATATCAGGTTAGAAAATGAAAAACTTTTTTTTGTTGTTTTTCTTGGCCACACCCAGTGATGCTCAGGGGGTTACTCCTGGCTATGCTCTTGGAAATAGCTCCTAGCTTGTAGGACCATATGGGACACAGGGGAATTCAACCAAGGTCTTTCATAGGTCAGCGTGTGCAAGGTAAATGGCCTACCGCTTGTTCCACCACTCTGGCCCCAGAAAAAAAAAACTTTTAATCCATATCCTATATTTATTAATTACATATTAAATTAAATTAAGCTTGCTTTGGAGGTTTTTTTTTTTTTTTTTGGTTTTTGGGTCACACCCGGCAGTGCTCAGGGGTTACTCCTGGCTCCATGCTCAGAAATTGCTCCTGGCAGGCACGGGGGACCATATGGGGAACCGGGATTCGAACCGATGACCTTTTGCATGAAAGGCAAACACCTTACCTCCATGCTACCTCCTGGGCCCCATCATTGGAGTTTTCAAATTAAGCTCTTCAGTATAAAAAGAAATGGCATTATGATATAGTCAATGTCTTCAATAGCAACGAAAGACACCAACCATGAATTCTAGTCCTGACAGCTTTACTGCAAATTTAAATGGTTAATGAAAATACTTTAGACAAAAAAATCTACTAAAACAGTAATATTATCTAATTTAGATCTGTGTTCAGGGAGCACTCCTGGCAGGGCTCTAGAGACCATATGAAATTTCTAATAAAACCCTGCTTGGTATTGTGCCAGGCAAGTGCTCTATTAGCAGTATTAACATCCTGGTCAGAGGAATTGCATTTTGTATGAAAATCTTTGGATTTCTGGACTCGGTAGAGTGTAAAATGGCTGACAAGGTGGCAAAAAAATAATCTTTGATAGAAATGGAACTTTCTAACTTTTACAGTTTAGAATTATGGAAAAAAACTGTAATAAAAGTTTAGCATATAATAAAAAGACTACTTTGTGAAAGTTACATGATTTCCTAATCAAACAAAATATTTCTAAATATAATTATTCAACTGTACTTTTTAATGTCAAATATAAGTTAAATTTTATTTTACTTGATTGTTTATAAAACAAACATGTAATTTCTCAAACTTAATTATTTTTCACCAGGCAAATATAAGTTGAAACTAGATAGTAAACAAAATTTAATTTTACTCTTTTTTTTGGGGGGGGGTTGATTTTTTTTTTTTGTTGTTTTTGGGTCACACCCGGCAGTGCTCAGGGGTTACTCCTGGCTCCATGCTCAGAAATTGCTCCTGGCAGGCACGGGGGACCATATGGGGCACCGAATTCGAACTGATGAACTTTTACATGAAAGGCAAACGCCTTACCTCCATGCTATCTCCTGGGCCCCGGGGGGGGGGAGGGGGGAGGTTGATTTTCTTTAATTCATTGCTCACTGCCCTCCTGGATGCACAAAGCAATCAAAAAGAAAACTGCATGGTGCTAGGGATCAAACTAGCTATATGCTAGAAAAGTACCTTAATATTGTTACCCTAAAATGGATTCCAGTTAAAACCACTGATTGGGGCCAGAGCAGTGGCACAGCAGTAGGGTGTTTGCCTAGCACATGGCTGAACTAGAATGGACCCCAAGCTAGGAACGATTTCTGAGTGCATAGCCAAGAGTAACCCCTGAGTGTCTCAGAGTGTAGCCCAAATACCAAAATAAAACAAAACAAAAATCTCCACACATTCACTACTTGCTTTGTCTTCATAGCTTTTACAGTCACAAAATGATAAATAAGTCATATTATATTTGATATGCATAAATGGAAATTTAACATTTTATGGGAGTTTAAAAACACCCTGAATACATGTACATGTGGAAACACAATCATACTTATCAAAAATGGTATTTAATCATTTTTGATATATCAAATACTTTGGTTTTGTTCTTTTCAGTGAAGCAATAGTTTTTAGACCACAGTTCAACAGACAATGAGTTTAGATTTGATTTGAGATTAAATAGATTTTACTGTCATCTAACTGACAGAAGTGGAATGTGATCCATTGGCAGGTTTATATAGAAAACTTTGGGCAAGAAAAATGCTGTAATAAACTTAATTCTTTTCTTAACAGGTGCAACACTGGATATATTTTTAGTTTCTGTCAAGTTTACTTCTGGTGCTCTCCTTTTTCTTGTCAATATATCTCTACTTCTTTCAGACTCCTTGGTCTTTCTTTATCCACATTGTCTATAAGCCTCACAAATTCTTAAGAATGAGATCATATTCTATTGTTGTAAAGATGTTTATAAACTCTTGAATTTAATTCATAGTACTTGGATGTTAGTTTTATTATAAAAACAAAAAAAAACAGCAGACAATTTAATACTTATATCTAAATTCACAGTTTTGTTTAGAAGCATTTAGAAACTTTGAATTTACTACTCGACAGTTCCCATGAAGAAAGTAGTTAAGAACTAACTTAAGGGGCTGGAGTGTTGGCACAAGCGGTAAGGGGGCTGCCTTGCACGTGTCTGATCTAGGACAGATCATGATTAGATCCCCTGGTGTCCCATATGGTCCCCCAAGTCAGGAACAATTTCTGAGCATATAGCCAGGAGTATACCCTGGTATCACCAGTGTGGCCCAAAATCTAAAAAAAAAAAGATCTAACTTGAAGTTATGCTCCTAGAAGAAAAAGTAGGTGGTATCCAGTATATCCAGTTTACAGGATTACACAAGCCACTTTGTAATATACGAGTATTTAAGAAATTTATCACATTTACGTTAACAGTATAAATACTATAGGTTTTTGATTTTCAGACTCTTATTATGTCTTTCTCAACTGCATCCAATGAACTTATTTATTGATTAAATAATATCATCCACTGATACATATTTTTCAGACTATTTAATAAGGATTACACATTAATGAGGAATAGAATATTTTAAATGTTGCTAATAATAAAATCTTTCAAAAATATTTAACTATAATTAAGTAGAACATGTCTTTACAGAGATTATTTCAGGACATTTTTTTTAAACAAAACGTTTAAACATTGTAACAAACTTTGTTAAACAATTAAAGTATATGGTCCAACTTTTTTGAACTTTTATGTTTCTACCTGTAACACATGAAAAATCTAATCTAATTTTAAGCCCTGGTTATCCTTCCTCCGCTATATCCTTCATGATTTTTCCTGTCTGTATGCTATTTTTATATTTCTTTCTTTTCTTTTTTTCTATTTTCTTCTTTTTCTTGTTTTCTTTCTTTGTTTCTTTCTCTTTCTGTTTCTTTCTTTCTTTTTTCTTTTTGTTTGTTTGTTTTTAGGGCCACACCCGGTGACGCTCAGGGGTTACTCCTAGCTATTCGCTCAGAAGTCACTCCTGGCAGGCACGGGGGACTATATGGGGAACCGGGGGATCGAACTGAGGTCCGTCCTAGGTTAGCGCAGGCAACTGATCTCCAGCGCCACTGCCCGGCCCCTTCTGTTTCTTTCTTTATTCATTCCTAAAATCTTCTTTCCTTTCCTTTCTTTTTCTCTCTTTCTTTCATTTTTCTTTCTTTCTTTCCTTCCTTTCTTTTCATTTCTTGTTCTTTCTTTCTATTTCTTTATTTTTCTTTCCTTTTTTCTCTTTCCTTTCCTTCCTTTCTTACTTCATTCCTTCCTTCCATTCCCTCTCTTCCCATCCCTTCCTTCCTCTCTTCCCTCCTACCCTCCCTCCGTTCTTCCCTCCTCCTGCCTTCCCTCCTGCCCTTCCTTCTCCCCTCTCCTCCCTTCTCTCCTCTTACCTTCCTTCCTGCCTTCCCTCCTCCTGCCTTTCTTCCTCCCTCCCGTCCTCCTGTCTCCCCTCCTCCCCTCCTTCTTCCCTTCC
>PVKC010015926.1:0-21137 GCA_004027635.1 Crocidura indochinensis
TTTGTTTTTGGGCCACACCCGGCAATGCTCAGGGGTTACTCCTGACTGTCTGCTCAGAAATAGCTCCTGGCAGGCACGGGGACCATATGATACACCTGGATTCGAACCAACCACCTTTGGTCCTGGATCGGCTGCTTGCAAGGCAAACACAGTTGTGCTATCTCTCCTGGCCCTTTTAAGGTCTTCTAAGATTATTAAGCATTTATTAAGAGGCTACTTTGGTCATCTGGAATGAATCACTTTGCTTATTCCTTTCTACAAATAGTTCTTGTTCAATTCCTGGTACTATAATTGCAGTACATTTCCAAAGGAAATAGTTGAAACTAAAAGGGAATAAAGGGGTAGGAAGGAAAAACAAGAGAAAAGGGAAGGTGAAAGGAGGGGAGATAGCGAAGAGAAAGGGAAAAAAGAGGATGGGGATGCAAAAAAGAAGGAAACAGAGAGATAGAGGCGAGGAAGAAGGGTAGGGGGAAGAAATGAGGGAAAAGAAGGGAAATGAAGGCAAGGTGAAGGAAGGGAAGTGAGGAAAGGGAAGGAAAATGGAAAGAAAATGAAGGGTAAAGAAGGTGAGGGGAGAGAAGGGAAGGCAAGAGAAAAGAAGAGAAGGGTTGGCCTCTGATCATGCATCTTTTTTCAATTTGCATCTTTTGCACTATTTTGGCTTTCACTAGAAGTAGACACTTCCCATAGTGTCCCTTTGAATCCTTTTGGCAAATATCAGAGGACCAAGAATATTATGTAGCTATTTTGAAATACTATAACTTCACACAGGCATGTGCCCACTGTGCAAGCAATGAATTGAAAGACAAATTTAATCATTGTGCTGCAAGTATGGATCTCTTTCCTCTATCTCCCTAGTAAATGATTCTTCTTTCTCTTCCAACTGATATCTACATTCAGTCCATTTGCAGTGCAAAATTATAGCCTCAGAATATGTTTATTTAAAGCATCAGACATTTTTGTTTCAACATTTAATTCATATATCTTGATTGTGCCTGACATATATTATTGTTGCCGAGAAATCTGGAGTTATTATGTAAAAAAATGAAACTGGAAAATGCCAGATCTCTCTCACCGCTATCAATTACCTGTGATTCAGACAGCTGCCTAATCAATATTCTATTCATCCTCATCATTAAAGAACAGTGGCAAGCATTATCTGGGAACTGGAGATTATATTGTAGCATATTAAAAATAGATGTATGTATATGGCAATGAAACATAATAGCAATCTTATTACTCACAGTTCAAAGATGTCAGTGGGGATGTCACACATATTTAGACGATTACAGATCACTACAGAAGTTTCCCACAGACTTAAAGTTTTGATATATGGCGATTCTGAAATTGCTCACATTAATCTCAAGTTTCAAGGGACTTGCAGTCTCCAAAGGGCCTGCTCCTATTCACACATGAGAAGGCGCAGGCCTTGGGAGTTTTCAGAAATATGGCATTTGTCTCTATTTGTCGGCACAAAGGAATGATAAACTCGTCTGTAGCCAACTACAGTTCTAGAGCTGAGAATCTCAAGGCTGGGCTATTACAGGATGTAAATATTTTCCATTTGGTATTTACTTTAAGGTAATCATGGAAATGCACAGGAAGCTATAGATGGTCACCAATATAAGCAACATCAATTAGACTCTAGGGTTTAGAACTTCTGGTGTCAGGTTATCTATATTTTAGAGGTGATTAGACAATGGGAATTTAATTGATTTACTTGAGTAATTCAATGGCATGAGGGCCTAGAAAAGGTTAATTCATGAGGTAGATGCTAAGTTTCCTCCATCCATCCCACTTAATTCATTGCTTAGTTTGAAGTTCATAGGAGGGGCAGATACAATATATGTATAAAACACTCTAATTTATTTTTAAATTTGTTATGAGCAGCCTGTATTCTTTTGGAAATCAAGTTTTTATTTAAATAAAGTATAATGTGTATGCTGGGGATCAAACCCAGGGCCTCGTATGCAAAACACATACATTCTACACTATGCTCACCCCCAGTTCCAAACATCAATTATGTTTATGAAAGCATAAAAAAGAGACCTGAGATGTAGCTCCGTGGGTAAGCCATCTGTATTACAATGCAACCAATGATTGTATATTTCTGACATAGCTAATAGTCCTCTTAGAACTGCCTGAGGTCAGTACTAAGCATTGGACCAAGAATAGTCCCTGGGGCCGGAGAGATAGCATGGAGGTAAGGCGTTTGCTTTTCATGCAGAAGGACAGTGGTTCAAATCCCGGCATCCCATATAGTCCCCTGTGCCTGCCAGGGGCGATATCTGAACATAGAGCCAGGAGGAACCCCTGAGCACTGACGGGTTGGTTGGGCTCCAAATTCCAAATATCTAATTAATATAAACTATCTATTATTATTACCCAGTGCTTCTCAAATAGTGGGGCGTGCCCCCCCAGGGGATGCGAGGCTCCATAAAGAGGGGCATGCTTGACCTCGGCAAGCACTGTCATAACAAGCTAAGCCCCCTGTTTATGTCTCTGTATGTTAAACCCAGCTTCAAAAAGCTATGTATTGCAAAACAAACAAATGTGAGCTATTGTAGCCAATAATATCCACCCATTGTAGCCATTAATCCAGACATCACCTCTGATTAAAAATTCAGCTCAAATTATTTTATATATTTTTGTTTTGCAGATTAAAGTATTTTTTAATAAAGATACTATTTACAGTTGCATGGGGGTGCGAAAAATGTTTTCTTCTTCCTAGGGGCGCATGACATAAAATAATTGAGAAGCACTGTTATTACCCTATGATATTAGTTGGTAAACAAAAATGTACATATACATGACCAAATCATACTAGCAGAAACAGATTCTTTATTAATTTTCAGTATAAAATTTGGAGTCTAAACCCATTAAGTCTAAACATATTGTGAGGGCATAATTTGGATTTTGGGCAGATGTGATTATATTCCTATTTATTATTTTTTGTAATCACAGTTAAGATTACAAATGATTTGCAACTAGTTATTAATCAATGCTAATTATGAATTTGTATTGCCTACAAGTTTGTGATGTTGTTTGGTTGCTATACAAGAGGAATAACACAGAAAAACGTTTTTATCAATCAGTTATTCTGAAAACTATTATTTGGTTAGAACTATTTATGTGCCTATTTTTAGAACATCATCTCCTTTTGGGGGCGGAGTTACCAAACTGTTATGTGTATTTAAAAATTCTAATTAGACATAGTCTATCTGCAAAATGAGCAAAATAAGTGACCTTAAATATATCAAGATGAATTTGTATTCACACAGATATATCTGCACTGCATTGGTATATTTTAACATAATTTTTATTATATGCTTTATATACAATGAATACTTTACTTTGTATCCATATATAAACCTACATAGATCTACAATACAGATATTATCCCTAAATAAAATTATCCTGAGTTTGAGATACGCCTATGATGAAATGGAGAATGGTATTTGAGTCCAGAAGCACTGATGATTGCTCAATGTTATCTACCCACACAAGAGAAGGACAAATCATTCAGCACTCACAGTGCTCAGGTTCTTTTAGGACTTTTCCCATTTCTGTGTAAATGATGTGCTAATTTTACAACTAGACAACAACTCTGCAAGTGCTCCCGCTTGTGAGATCCTGTGAGCATGTTTTAATTATCAACCAAAGTTGTTCAGATTCAAAGCCTTTTTAATGACTCCAAACTCGAGTTTCAGAGAGCTCTTATGCTTTATTCATGTTTAGTACACTAGTTTGTTCGCCTGATCCTAAGCCTTCAGATACTTTTCTTTTCTACTAAAAAACAAACAAACCAACAAACAAAAACTAAAAAGCCAACAAATCAAAACAATTTTTTTTTTTTACTTTCCAAAGTGAGTTTTAAAATGGCAGAATTCGTATGGACAAATTCTCTGGAAGTTAAGGGATGAAAATGTATAAAAAAAACATGTTAGCTAGAGGCCACTGAAAATTCTAACTGCTTTGTCATCTACTATGTCAAACCACAAATGAAGTGGTTTTCTCTTACTGTCACAATCAACTCAGAGGTAATGTAGGGATAACAGCTCATCATCATTTTATCAGTTTGGAGGCTAATAAATATCTTTTTCTTCAACTCTTCTCTTTTCTTCCATATCGGGTCTGGCCAAATACAACCTCGCCACCTTTCCACCTAAGCCCATCATTATGGTTGCGATCTGCCATTTCTTCTTACAGCTGCTGTTCTGCATCTGTTCAAAATGGAAGCACTACTATTTGTTAGAATCAGATACCAAATTGAACAGTACTTTGAGATCACTTCCCAGTTCATAGACCACTATTACAAATCACTTCCTCCAGAACTGGAAGGCATCTTTGCTTCCTCTTCGAATTGTTTTCCTTTAGTGATTCTGTGGGTGATGTGTGGTTATGTAAGATTTCGTAAACAGAAGCCCTACTATATGATGTCAACTCTACTGCTATTGCTTGGCATCTGCTGCACTTAGAAGTGACAAAATGCAGAAGGAATAAGCAAGACGGTGAAAAGAAAAATAACTGAGTGAAAAATGCCAGGCTAGGGAAACAATAAGCTGGAAAAAGCCATTTCCGAATCTGAGGTGTACCTGTTAGCAAATCCTTGAAGTAGATGGCTCCAGACTCAAGAGCAAGTAGAAACCACTTTCCCATTGGCTTCCAATAACTCTCTCTTGTGCCAATTTCTCAATGGCTATAAATAATTCTAGGCTTTGGGAATATACTTTAGAATCATGTTTACAGATTTGGAGGACAAGAAATTAAATTAAATACAAATTGTACCTTCACAAAAGCTTTAGCATCTAATTTTATCTAAATGAATTTGAGGATACTTTCTATAGGATACACTCTTTCCAGTGTAATCTGATGTTATTTGAAAAAAAATCAATGAGCTGCATACTGATAAATGACAGAAAAGATTATAAATGGAGAAATTCTAATGTCTGCAGTAGAAAACAATTTCTCACACCCAGAAGAATTAGCATGAAAAAAGCTTCTCCATTGAACAATAACATTTGTTCCTCCACATCATGTGGTAAATGATGGTTCTGTTTTTATCTCAAATGGTTTTTTAATATAAAAATCACCATGCCATGGAAAGTTTGCAAAATCAATTTTTGAAAATCAATTGTCAACATAATTGGGAAAATTCTTCAAATGTACGTGAAGAATATAATTTGAAATGTTTTTCTGGAAAACTGTGAGGTGATTTTTTTATGTGTGATATATACATATATATACAGATATACATATACACAAATTTAGTCACTGTAGTTTTCAAAGCTATTATAAGGTCATTCTTCAAAATATTGAGTTTTAAAGGCCAGAGATATAGTACAGTTGGTATCACACTTTTTCTGCATGTAGCCAACCTATGTTTTATCCCTGAAACCCTATATGGTTTCTTTGGTCCCACTCTAGCACAGATATATTTAGTCTTGAACACTATTGGGTGTTACTCACACACATTTCTCTATCTTTCTCAGATTAGATATATAGAAATATAGAGTTTGGATTTATAAAAAAATAGTTTAGAAAGAGAATTCTCTTTTCTTGGCAAAGATATCACTAAAAAAAGCATGATCCTAGAATGTGTAAGTGCATGGATAGAGGCTTAAACCTTGCAACTTGAATTTCTTAGAAAACAAAATATAAAAAGGTAAGGGATGCATTGCCCTGTCCAATAAAGCAGCTACTAATAAGGAGACATGATGTTGTAAAACACAATTGAGATGTTCCCTAAGTTTAAGACACTTGCTGGATTCAAACTCAAAGAAACAGAAAAAATAAGGAAAAAGATCTCATTCATATTTTCTAATGCTGACAGTGGTAAGGGCTTCAAAGACCAGCTTAGCAGTCTCCTCCCTAGCCTATGGCCTGGAGTCTCATGTGTACAGAGTATCAAGGTTTCTTAGTTGTTTTTGAAGTCCCAGACACTTCAAGCAACTACCAATTAGACCACAACTTCCTGTATGTGAGAATCAACAAATGGGGTGTGACTGCAGATTAGCATCACAACTGAATAGATCTTTGAGCATCAAGTCAGGAATTGTTACCCCTGGAGAATATGTGCTTGAACCCCTTGATTCCTCCTGAGTATCCAAACCATAGCTTGTGCTCATCAACCAATAGTGTACCCTCAAAGAACTGATGTGCAAGTATTACAGCTCAATAGTATAAGCTTATCACAGGAACAAGTGTAGGGGGTGTCCAGAGAAGTAAGTGAGTACTGTTAATTATAATTAAGGCACAGGGACATAATATAGGTCTTAAGACACATACTCTGCAAGTGTTTGACCTGGGTTGAATTGCAGATGTCCCACTAGGCATTGTCAGGTGTTATTCTTGAGCTCCCTGGACACCACAGGGAAGTCCTGGGTCATTATCTCAGCACCACAGTGCTTGAAAAGCATGACATCACCAAGCCTTCACATTGAACAATGCTGGGCACAGCTGGAAGATGCTCCAAGATCTCCTGAGAAATTTCTGGCCCTTTTAAAAGTGATACTGAAGGTTCTATATATAATACAGTGGGATGGGTTTTTGCCTTGCAAACAGATGTCTGAATCCAATCACCTGAACCACATATGGTCTCCAGACCCTCGCTAGGAGTAATCCCTGATTCATGATCTCTTTCTCATATGCACAGATATATCAATATCTATATCTATCTATCATCTATCTATCTATCTATCTATCTATCTATCTATCTATCTATCTATCTATCTTTCTATCTTTCTATCTATCTATCTATCATCTATCTATCTATCTATCTCTCTCTCTATCTATCTATCTATCTATCTATCTATCTATCTATCTATCTACATCTTTATCATCTATCATCAGTCCATGTCAAGTGACATTATTTTTGACTGTTAGGTTAGATGAAAATATAATTGAACACAATATTTCCTTTTTTCACTTTCTATAATGTGACTATAGGAGGATTTAAAAATATGTGAACTGCACTATATTTATATTGAACTGCATGTCTAAACAGAAAAACCAAATTCAAGCCTGCATTTTTTGATGTACAATACCAGAGAGAGCAACTTCTAAAAATATATTTGTTGAATTTATTTCAGAATCTCTAGCTATACTCTTAATAAGCTATCGTTTTCTAGAAAATACATATACTAAAAAGATAATCCACTGCTTGCTAAAGCCATAATAACTGGTTTGATTGCTCCAGCGTTGAGGAACCTAATGACAAACTCGCCGACTGCTGGCAATAACACAGAGCAATCTTCTTAATCATATCTCAATTAGCTGTAGAAGTTTCTCATTTCAGACTCCCAGGGGTCTCATTGCTTGTCTTCCTCACTTGAGATAAACAGAATCATCTGTCTCATATTTTCATCCAATATCTGCTTGTGGTGATGGTGGTGTTGGTGTTGGTTTTAATAAGCCTCCGCAGGGCTGCTGGCTAGCAATGAGCCATCTGTTAAGTGTCCTGTAGAGCCAGGGCACAATTAAAGTCAGTCCCGGTGAGGGCAACAAGGTGGCCTCCCTGGGTTAAATCTTGGAGGGCACTCACACAAACTGGAAAGTATACAACAAAAGAGATGCAACCTTTTCCTTCAGAGGTGGTAATGCATTAAGCAGCATCTCTCTGGAGAGGAGTGTTGAGACTGATAATCTTTTGCTTTATTTAGAAGAAATGAAGGCATAAGCCATTTATTTCTCCTTTCAATGGTTCATTGACTGGTCATTTATCATCTGTTCTGGAAGGTGTGCTGAGGATACTGTGAACATGAACAGGGGCATTTTGGTATTCCAAGTTCATGTACTTCTGGTGACTTTCATTACTATGCATGTGTAGACTCCATTGTTTTTCTTAATGACTCAGCCCATAGAATTGCTCTTCAGGATGGGTTAAGAATGCAAAACTTGTTCAAAGAATATTAGCATGCCCTGGGGTAGCTCTTTTCCCCCTTTCTGTCTTGGTAGCTTGATGTGATTGATCAGCCACATTCACTTATAACCATTTCCATATCTATAACCATGTGCATACCTATACTGTATCTATAATTCAGTATGCGCAGCATATGAAATATTTAATACATGCAGGTATGGAAAAATGTAATACTTCTATGGTTGTAGTCCAAAGAAATTATAGATATCATCAATAAGATTTTTATATGCCCAATCCAGAAAATCCTGGAAATGAAAAACAAATACTCTTCTGAGTTTACAAAAAAAATTTTGAGTCACTGAGCTGATTTTCACTGTGAGAGAGTGTTTTAAAACAAACAGCTTTGTTTCTAAAACTTGAGTATTCCATGCAGAACACAGAATTACAAAACCTTTCTTAGAATATTCACATATACACCATAGCTGCCATCAGCAATAAAGGCACCTTTCCTCACAAACCATATCAAAGGTTTGTTTTCATGGGGCAAGACTGCCCCATTCTAAGGCAGATGAAAATCTTATTCAGACACAAGGCAGTGACACTCACTTGTCCAAGAACTGAAATCACACGCCAAAAGTCTGGTTCTTTACTATTCTCTTTGAATGCGGACCCTCAGCATTCTGCTCAGAGGTCTATGCTCACCTTTGAACCAGCACTGTGGACCACCAGGGAACCACAGTATTTAAACTCTCTCAATCTCCTGCTTTCATTTTCTTCTGACCTTTCAGGAAGGAATGCTGTCAACTGATCACAATGGGTTTCTGAAATTTGTCCACAAATTACACATTCCAGAAAGGGGTGAGGCCCCATTCCCTATCTTGCAAAAGTCACCTGGACCCAGTTAGTCACTCCCAGGGCATCAACTTTTGCCTTAAAAAAAAAAAAGTCATTTTTAAAGACTTTGAAGTCCAGAGAATAATATTTCAAGGCATTAACATGGTCTACCCTTGCAGCATTTGCTACTCTCTCTACCGGTCGACTGTTCAACCTAAAATCCTATCACACAATATAATTAACACAGTGTGTTCTAAAAACTAATGAAAACCTAAGATACTCACGGAGATTTGCAAAGCCCATATCCAGTGGAGGAGTCATCAAATGTTTTGTTAAATGGGATCTCCTGCAGACTGGGCCAATTAGTTACAATAAATGGCACAGAGCAGGGGGTAGACTCAGGGCGAGGGCAGTGCCAGTAACATCTCTGCTGGGAAAGCATGAGAACAAGCACGCATCCCTTCAGGATCAAATGCACAAGGAAATGGCATCAAGGCTATCTGTACAGCTTTGAAATTTTCTGTGATTAGCAGAAGAGCAAGCAAGAGGGTGGTTTTTTTTGAAGATTGAACTGTGACGTTTTCCATCCAGATCTTATTGAAAAGGGCAGTTGGAATGAATACTCCATTTCTAAATCCACCTATATTGTTCAACAGGCACTTTTGCATACACTTACTGAGCATCCATTATGGGACAGTGTAGGATTACACTCTCAAAGATGGGAGCGCTGTTTTAGAGTTAGTGAAAAGATCCAAGAATACTTGCTAATGTAAATATGTTATTAAGATACACTCAACATACAAATAAGATCACAACCAGGTACGAAGATTTACCTTTTCAGCAGACCCAGAGAAGTAAATAAAAAGACATGAGCAAGCATTGCACAAACCTTTCATATTACGCAGTTTCCAACTAAAACATGTTCAATTTTACATAAAGTGAAGTGATAAAAGGGAGTCTCTAGGGAGAATTCTTGGGTTCTAAATTATGTTCTGGGGAGAATTCTATTTGTTTAGAGCAACTGTTTGTTCACTCTTAATATTGTTCAGTGACAAAGAAGGTAAAGATTCCCTTGCTCCCCTTTTTGGGGTTCTCTCTGCTCAGATTATTCATCTTTTGGCCTTTTAGTTTTTTGTTTTGGGGCCATACGCAATAGTGCTCAGGATTTTGCACTCAGGGTTTACTCCTGGTAGGAGGTGAGAGGCCAATTAGGGTGCTGGCTATTTTGAATAGCACTGCCAGAAAATTGTATGTGCCTGCCTCTTAGGACATATCTAAGTTGTTGGGTATGTAGTTAAAAATTAAATGATTGAACCATATATTACACCTGTCTTGGCTTTTGCGAGGTCAGGTCCAATTTTATTATCCTCTGTAAATTGATAAATCCAGTTGCTTCTCATTACTGGTCAATACCTGATAATGTGTTTATAACTTTTTAATTTCTGATAAGTGAGCCTGGTATATGTGCTGTGAACTTCATTGGCATTTCTTTGGGGATTAATGAATAAGTCCAATGAATTAGTTTAGTGATGAAAGTTTCACTATGTGGGTTTATGCTATTCTATGAAGCAAACACCCTGAGACTAGAGGTCTTTATTGGGAATCGCAAGACTTGACCCTGGGTAGAGAACAGGTAGAGTAAGACACCAATCCAAAATATGTTTCCAACCAAAGGTGCTTTTATATAATGAGTAACAAGCATATCCTGAATAGGATGGAAACCAACTAATCCACCACATGTCAATAAGGCAAAACTTAGTATAATTAATTTTCTTTCAGAGGAACAGACACAGAATATGTCAACTGTTTTGAAAATTTTGTTTCTTGGTCCTGGTAGCTCTTTTCTGAAGTCTCAATGCTCAATGTCTTTTTTTTTTTTTTTTTTTTTTTGGTTTTTGGGCCACACCCAGTTAGGGGTTACTCCTGGCTATTCGCTCAGAAGTTGCTCCTGGCAGGCACGGGGGACCATATGGGGAACCGGGGAATCGAACCGCGGTCTGTCCTAGGTTAGTGCAGGCACCTTACCTCCAGCGGCACTGCCCGGCTCCCTCAATATCTTTAATACATATTAATGTAAATATTATAAAGACATATAAACATGCACATATAAAGAAAATATACATTCCTTCCCCTCCTATGGTTATACGTTTAGCAACATAGTAGAAGGCAGAAATCTCTAACTTATTTATTTCCGTTAACCCAGGAAGAAAAATAAATGCCAATCAACATCCTTCCTTTATCTTTTTTTTTTTTTTTTTTTTTGGTGGAGGAACACCTGGTGGTACTCAGGTGATACTCATAGCTCTGTATTAAGAAATCACTCCTGGCAGGCTTGGGCGATTATATGGGATGCCAGTGCTTGATCCTGGGTGAGCCATGTGCAAGGCAAATGCCCTACTCACTGTGCTATTGCTCCAGGCTCCGCACATCCTTTCTTTATGTTGGCTCAATCATGCCTTCATGGGATCATTTTTTTTCATTTTGTAATGTTTATTATTATTATTATTATTATTATTATTATTATTATTATTAGTGGTTTTTGGTTCACACCTGGCAGTGCTCAGGGGTTACTCCTGGCTCCATGTTCAGAAATTGCTCCTGGCAGGCACGGGGGACCATATGGGGCACCGGGATTCGAACCAATGACCTTTTGCATGAAAGGCAAACGCCTTGCCTCCATGCTATCTCCCGGGCCCCTTGTAATGTTTATTATTAACTAATTTATTTATTTTGATTTTTGGGCCACACCTGGTGATGCTCAAGGGTTATTCCTGGCTATGCACTCAGAAATCACTCCTGACTTGGGGACCATATGGGATGCTGGGAGACTGAACCTCGGTCTTGTCTAGGCTAGCACGTGCAAGGCAGATGCCGTACTGCTTGTGTCACCCCTCCTCTTGCCCCTATTTTTTGAGGGGTCATCCCCAATGGTGGCACTCAGGGGTTACTCCTGGCTCTGCACTCAGAAATCAGCCTTGGCAGGCACGGGAGACCATATGGGATTCTGGGATTCAAACTACCATCCATCCTGTATTGGCCACATGCAAGGCAAACTCTCTATCACTGTGCTATCTCTCCAGCCCCAATAATGTTTAATACCTAGACTTTGCAGTAACACTATACTGATTTATTTATCCTACAATTGTGAATTGTGTACTAATTTGGGTGCAGTCTTTCTCTGGACATACATGATTCAGAAAATCAAAGGGAATACGTTCCCTGAGTGTTTTTGTGGTAATTAATACATATGTGAATTCAGATAGTTTGATGTAAAAGAGGCCTCAGAAAAAGTAAAGCTGTGAAAAGAAGAAACAGAAAAGACAAACAATTTTTTTAATTTTTTTTATTATTTTCTTGTTTTGGGGCTATGCCTGGTGACTCTTAAGGGTTACTCCTGACTATGCACTCAGAAACTGCTCCTGACTCAAAGGGTCATATGGGCTATTGCTGCACTATTGCTCCCATCCTCGTTTGTTTGTTTGTTTGTTTTTAAAGTATTAAGAACAACTTTCTGCAGAAATGAACTTGAATTTACACCCAGCTGATTCAAAATATACCTAAAAGCATTGTAGTTGAGAGTTGATAGAATGAGGAAGGTTCCAGGATGAATCCTGGAGCAGCAAAGTAACATGTTTTTATATTTAAACTTCAGTATTGGTAGTGACTGAGACCAACCTAAGAGTCTCATACATGCAAGTCATATATTTCTGAGACACACCCCAGTCTTACTACTTTCTTTAAATTTGGGAATGGCAGAGATCAAGAGGTAAGCTTAAATGGTCAGAGCACATGATTTTAATGCTGAAACCCAGCAAATCTCAGCATGGTACCTAAAACACTGAGCTAAATATATCCCCCATGCATATGCTGGGCATGACCAAAAATTTAGGGTTTACACAATGAGTAAGACAGGATGCTATTGCAAATAGCCTTCATTGGAACACATCTTTTACATTCTATTTTCACTGTCTATGGCTGCTATTATGCTATTAAACCAGTAATGTCTAATTGTGACCAAGAAAATAGAGCCAGAAAACCTGAAATAGTTTAGCCCTAGGTCTGTCTATAAGGAAACATTTGCTGATTCTTAAATCCTAAACCACATGGATTGGATAATACAGAAGAGAATTGAAGGGAGACAGGGGAGTGACTTAAGATAAGGCTTTCCAAGATCAACGCAGGTGATGGAAAAGTGCTTACATGAGAGCAGATGGGGTTGGTGAACTGTGAAGCAAATATGGGAAGAACATGATATAAACTTCTGGAAGATGAATTGCTGAGTACAAGAGTTGGTATTGAATTGATGTTTTTGTACAATTCTTAGAATTCACAAGTGAAAGGTCTTATCTTTTTATTGTGAAAAGAATATCACTCAGCAGAGATACTATTAGTTTTATTTTCAAAGTCCCACCTACTTATTATAGTAACTGACTCCACAACTGCACAAAATGAAAGAAGAAGCTATGGGGGGAAATGCTGATATGTCCTCTTTAGCATGAATCCTCAGAAAAGAAGTTTGATTACATTTCTTCTTCCAGGCAGTCCCAACCACACTGCAACTGGACAAGAAACAATGACCACGAGTAATATTATCAAAATATCATTATCAATAATGGTGCTGGCAGTATGTCTTAGTAGTTGAGCATCTCACTAGTATGATCCTAACTGAGGCTATACCCCAAACCACTTCTTAGAAACACAAGGCTGGAGATAATGCAAGGGTTAAGAAACTTGCATAGTCTAGCGCCAAACCAGTTTCAATCCCATGTGCCATGCATGATCTCTGAGCAACCAGAAATGACCTTTGAGTACTGCCAGCTATGGCCCATAAACAAACAAGCTCTAAGAAGTCATTTGCAAATTCTGGAACCAAAAAGCAAACCAAAGAGAGCAAATCAGCAGCATACAAACTCTCCATTCTCTCCTCCCTACTTGCTTCAATTTTATTCTGTAAGCTAAACTGAAATAAAAGTTCAGTGTAAGGATCAAGTCCCTTTGGGGGTCCTTAACTGGGAGACTACTGAAAAAGAAACCTCAGGAAAAGCTGTTCCTAAGGAGAGTAGGACCATTAATAGTATCTTAGTCTTGTACCAATATTATTCTTGATGATGGATGGATGGAGGTCACTGTGTATACAAAATACTTTGCTAACCACACAAGAAAACAGGCAGGAGGCACTTCAATGGGCTAACCTTTAAAGGGGAGGGAGGAGAGACCACTAGTTGATTTGCAAAGAAGTAAGCAGGTTTAGAAAAAGAAAAAGGGGAAAGAGAAAAAAAAAGATGTTTCATATTTTCAGATCTCCATGTACGTGCGTGGCCTTGGAAAGGAGAAAGGATTTTTTTCTTTGACATACCCTGCAGAAAGGAAAATAGGACTTTAGATTAGATTTCATAAACCTCTGGCTTGAGAATACATGGACAAGGTCAACATGCTTCGAATTTGTTTGGGTGAACTTTTTTTCCATCTGGATTGGGTTAGGGAGGTTATTGGCCAGGGAATCTCCAACAAGGTGGAAACTCCAAGCCAATTTTATGGGTGTGAACTGAAACTGACAAAGAGCTATTTCAAGCATTTTGGAGGAATGGGGGAGAGTCTCCTATGGTGGATAAATATACCGACATAAATCTGTCACCATTCTCCTCCCAGGAATCCCAACTCCAACAGAGCCACCCAGTGGGAAATTGAGTGATCCCATAAACAGGTGTTTATTAGGAAAGATATGCACACATAAAAGGAAAAGGTTTTGATTTGCCTTCTTCAGGTATATTTATTGTCCTCCAGGAAATGAGTAGTAGTCCGAGATATCTAAATTAAAATTGTCAGACTTTAGGCAAGTGGTTTTATATTCAATAGGAGAAACGAGAGCATCCTCCTTAAAACAAGTTGATTTTTAAATATTGTTCTATTTTCTGCAGGACATATTTTTGCTGATTTGATTGAAAATCTAAAAAGACAGAGTAGTTGGCTATTTGTTTTCTAAAGTATTGATTTCACCTTTGATCAAGTTAGGTAATAACAGGGCATCTATAGAAAACATATATTTCTTAAAACTTAATATTTTGAGTTGAATTTGGTCTTATTTTGCAAAGACATGTAGGTGATAGATGAACGTGAATGAAAGGCAAATGCTAATACATATCAAAATGAAGTGAGCAACTACTTGTTTCCAAGAGTTAAGAGTAAATTCAGAGGAACAAAATGAAGTGAATTAATTTGTAATGATGAATCAAATGAATATCATTGACACAAATAATAAGCCTCCCAATCTATGTAGGATCAAATCATAAAAATGCATGTATGTAAACTATGTGTGTGAGTGTATGTGTGTGTGCATCTTTGTTGCAGCTAAAAGTCTACAAAAGATTCTTCCACTTTGAAAAATCCAGTTGGAATATCGGAAGTTAGCATGAGTATGAGCACTGGAAAAAGATAAATTTTATTAAATTATTACTTGTTTACTGTAAGAACACAACTAGTATGTCATCCAAACTTCTGTACAGTCCACAGAAAAAATTCAATTTCTCATAATGATATCCTATTTCCTAACTATTACATGGTCTCACTCAAAGAATATCCTCATTAACTTGAACCATTCAAATATCTTGGTTTCTCACAATTTGACTACAGGTCAAATTCTAGGCTAGGAAGACAGCTTATTATTATTATTTGCAGATAAAATGATTTTCTAGCATTTTTATGGTGGACTATGCTTTTTCCTTGCTGTTCTACCTTTCATATTATTGGGACTCAATCACAAGGATATAGTGGAATCTTTCCCATAAATGCAAAGAAATCAGTAGCTACTTCTTGGGAAAACTTTGGAAAACAGCAGTTTTGTGTGATTACTAAGGGCAGATGGTATAAAGTAATTGACAAAGAACTGTTATTTTACCAATAGCTATATAAAAATAACACTAAAAGGCGTAGCTTAGACAACATATTTAGTGCTGTCTTTCTTTATTTCAGGAATTTCAGTGTAGCTTAGAAAAAAAGTGTGGCTTTTAAAATAAGTGAGTTGCAATGGTTAAGGAAATTAAATTTGTTAAAATGAGAAAGAAGACATGGACACCACTAAGATTTGGGCTAAAGATTAATGTATCAGCTTATTCCCTTAAATCAAATCAAATTAAATTAAATTAAATTAAATATCAAGTAAAATTGGGGCCAGAGTGAAAGAACAGCAAGTAAGGTGCTTGCCTTGCATGCAATGAACCAGGATCTACCTATCTATCCCCATATCCCCAGAATTCCATATGGTCTCCAGTTCCCTGAGCAAAGAGCCAGAAGTAAGCCCTAAGTACAGCCAGGTGTGGCCCAAACACATACACACACACACACACACACACACACACACACACACACACACACACTCAAATTCAAGTTAAAGGTTGGAATAATTTTTCATAGGACTCAAGTGTGTTTGAGTCTCTAGTGATGGAAATGAATCAATATTGCCTAAGAAATCATTGTGAATTGAATATAAAACTAAATGCATAATGTAAATATAAATATATGCAAAAAAAGTATATCTTTAGGAAAAGTTTCAAAACTAGTGAAATGTTAAATGGTTATACTAAAAGGTCAGGCTTAAAAATGATATTATTTCTTGGTGTTTAAGCATTTTTAAAATTTTGTACTGATTATTCATATTAGGGAAGCAATAGAAAGTAAAATAATTTCCATTTGAACATAGTGCTCATTTGTTTATCTTGTGCCAATGTGAAATACAGGGTTTCACATAATAAGGCTTTAGTTTTGCTGAGTTACATCTCTAATCTCTAATGTGACTAATTTTTTTTTTTTACTTTTTTTTTTTGGCTTATTTTGTTTTGCTTTGGGGAGCCAGCTGTGCTCAGGACTTATCCAGGTTATGCACTAAGAAGAGATCATCCCTGGCAGGATTAAGGGAACATTTGGGGTGCTGGCATCGAACTTGAGTCTGCCATGTGTTGAGCAAGTGTCTTATTCAATGTACAATCTCTTCTGGTCTCAATGTGATTATTTTAAGGTAGCTGGTTCACTGTGTAAGTTCTTACCGTTAATAAAATACTGAATAACAAATGAAGTTTAGAATTACTCAAAAATTGTATTTAAAGTCTATTAAAATAAGTGCATTTTTGACCTTTTGTTTATTTTCTATTTTGCACTTTGCAAGGTTGCCTACTGACATCCATCCCCCCCCCAATGAATTACCATATTTTTTGCTCTATAAGACACACCTGATCATAAAACACACATAGTTTTTAGATGCTCTCCTCCCCTGCATTCAGGCGGCAATCACTCCATAATACACATTTTTTGGGGGGCGAAACAAAGTGCATCTTATAGTACAAAAATATTTGTAAGTAGCAAAGGATTATCCCGTTATTTAAGTGGCATAATAAATATATTGGGTCCTAGAGAACTAGTTTTATGTATACTACTATTTAATGCAGATTATCCCAGGATATAAAAGAGACTTTAAGACTAATGGATGACTTAACAGTCAAAACAGTAATAAATAAAAAGCTTGTTTAATAAGATTTTTACACTTAGAAAAATAAACAGGTGCGTTTGCTTGCAACTGAGCAGTGTTAGCAAACAAATGGGCAGGAATTTCTTCAGAATACTTCCAGCTGTGTTAAGGCCATCTGCTCATCCTTTTTAATTTTAATTAGTGCTAGAGACCTCTGTTATTTTACTAATTTTCTCCACAAACTCTTGTTTGCAATTGACTGTCTTTATATAAGGATTAAAAAAAAAAGCAGGCCAGAACTACCAAGAAATTCTAACAATCCATTAATTTTGTTTTTCTTTAGTCAGCTCCTCTAACAGTAAATAAAGCCATTGCATTTAATAATAATAGCAGTTCTCCATAATGGACCCAGGAGCCATATCATATTCTAAAGGCAATTCCAAGGACTTATTCAGCATATGTTTAACAGATGAGATCTTTAACCACAGATATTAGTTTGACAGTGCCTTTTCTTTCTTTGTACAAAAACCCCTCAGTGATAAGGATTACCCACCGTGAAGTCATTTCCATAATACTGAAATTACATTTAAGAGCTTTCAGATCTTTCTGTTTTTCCACACTTAAATATTTATTTACTCTGAAGCTTATTTACACTCACATTAGAAATAAAAATTATGTATCAAGGTATGGGAACTGGAAATGTAGTACAATAAGACAAGGCTTTTGTCTTGAATGGTTCCAACCTGTATTCAATCCCTGGCACCCCGAAATAATCCCTGAACCCACCAGGAGTGATTTATAAACATAGAGTCCTGAGCAATGCCAGATATATTCAAAAAAAAAAAAAGTAAAAAGTAAATGAATATTTAGTCAGGGTAAGTTTCCATGAATCATGTAAATATGATTTTGGGGGGGAGTCATACTTAGCACAGCTTAGGGGTTACCATGACTGCACTCAAAAATCAAATTCTGGCGCTGCTTAGGGATTTATATGGGTGCCAAGGGTAGAACCTGGGTCAGTCATATGCAAGGTAAATGCCCTACCCACTGCTTCTTCAGCCCCAGTAAATAAGAGTTTAATGTGAATGCAAAATTGACCTTCTCGTAGTAGTTTAAGAATTAAGATTTAATTCACCTGTCCACATTAGAAAAGGGTTGTTTTATCTGGTCCTAATGATTGAATTTTCACTAAAATACACATAAACTTTATTCTATTTCTCAAATTAATATGCCTTTCAATAACGTGGGAATCAATAAACACTAATTCTGAAGTAGCAAACTAGAGTAGGTGTGAACTCTATTATTCCAAAATGAAAGCCAGGTGATGGTGACACTGGCTTGAGCAACTTGAGTAGAGTTGTCAAATATTTATAGTTAAAAATATGCTTAGAGGAGTGGCACATGTTCAGAATACTGAAAATGATCTGTGTTTTAGGGAAGTGTAGTGAAAAAGGAACTTTTGTCTACTGCTGGTTCAAGTTTTATGGAACACAGAATGGAGATATCTCAGAAAACTAAGAATAGAGCTAGCTAATGATGCAGTAATTCCAACTGCTTATCTACATCAAGACACAAAAACAATCACTTCAAATGATGTATATAAACCATTCTTTATTTCAACAATAGTTAAGGTGTGGAATCAAGCTAAGTACACAATGATAGATAAGTGGATTAAGAAGGTGTGTAGAACTGGAAGATACCACGTTAAATAAATTAAGCCAGAAACCACAACACAGGATAATCTCAATTACATGCGGTATACACAATAACAGGATGAAGGAATTTGCTTAAGCTAATATCATATATATCTATAAACACACAAATAGATTCATGGAATATGCTTTTTTTCCCCCCTTTTTTGGTTTTTGGGCCACACCCGATGACGCTCAGGGGTTACTTCTGGCTATGTACTCAGAAGTCGCTCCTGGCTTGGAGGACCATATGGTAACCAGGGGATCGAACCGTGGTCCATCCTAGGCTAGTGCAGGCAAGGCAGGCACTTTACCTTCAGCACCACCGCCCGGCCCCCCATGGAATAGTCTTATAAAATCAATAAATAGGTGTAATATATGACTTTCAGAGAACATAGTTTGCATGTTTCTACTCTCAGATGTTAAAAATCTGCAATGAACAAGGCTTTCAATTTAAAATGCCCTATCACTGTCTGAATTAAATATATGCACAAACATATTAAGACAGTGTCCTAATAAAATTCAGGAAATGTAAACAGAATTTATTATTTGATAGAGACATTACTGGATTAGAAGAGCAATCCAGACAAACATCTTTCAAAACATTGGACATAACTACCCTCCAGGTAACACACACACATACAAAATAATAGATAATCGAACCTTATAAGCAAGGCACCATTAAATCAAATTACATAGTTAAAGAAACTAAGTGCCCAAAGGCAAAATAAAATATTTATACATAAAGTTATATTAACAGCATAATAGCTTCATAAGTGATTTTCACAACATTAACTGTTTTAAGTAGAAACAATATGATTATCTTAATGTACTTGTAAAAAAAAGACATCTGATAAAATTCAGCAAATACTGTGACAAATTCTTAGAAGGGAGTTATAAAAAATGCATTCATTATTACTGGGAATAGCTAATAAAAAGCATCAAAGAAATAAAAGCATTTTATTAACATCAGGGAAAGATGATCATAGAAGTCTTTTGTCCAGGTGTTATTCACATTATTTATGCTACCGTATGCAATTCATAAAATTAGAAAAAAGTAGGAATCAGGGGTTCTGAACTCAGGAACAGAGATGGCTAAAAGGGTAGGGAATACATGCATTGTATATGGGTAGCCTGTATGTACTCTTTAACACAATCATATACCTTGAGCACTACTAGGGAAAGTTGCCCCACAAAATAAGTCAGTAATAGCTCCTGGAGAAAGCCTAGAAATGGCACCCCCAAAAGGAAATTTCTAAAATCAGGCAAATATTAATTAATTATTATGGGTGATATCCTAATAGCAATATAACTCTGATTTAACTATTCAAGGAAATTAACAAAAGAATTAATATTTATAATTTTATAATTATAATTATATATAATTTTATAATTATATTTCTAATTTTAGAATGTCATTGGAAATACCAATGAAGTATTCTAAAATAATGATCTTCAAAACAGCTCTATTCATTTAAAAATAATATAGTGATGTATCTTAAAGAAGCACACAGTTAGAAAACACCTAGAAATAAAGTAAGCATCTGCCTATACCTTTCTATTACTGTTTCTTTAATCCATCATATGTTTATATGCCACATATGAAGAAGATCATCTGGTGTTTAGCCTTTTCTTCTTTTTTAAATATTTTTAATATGGGGAATGAACACACTTGATTGTGCTCAGGGCTTATTCCATACTTTTATTCAGGGATCACTGCTGGTAGGACTTAGGAGACCATGTGGTGTTTTGGGGGTCAAATTTAGGTCTTTCATGTGCAAGACAAGTATCCTACCTCAGTTATCATTCCAGATGTCTTTCTATTATAGTTAAAACAATTTTAAGACAGAGAAAATATAAAATTTGATTAATAAGATAGGAAGAACTAATGTTTTTATATTTAATGACAAAATTTCAATATTATTACAGTATTTTATATCAGTGTTACTTAGCTTAGGCTCAAACGAATATCTCCTGTGAGACATTACAAGGATTATTATATTACAAGATATAACAGGATATTACAAGGGGGCTGCAGGTAAATGGGGGAGGGGAATCAAGGCCCATGACAAGTGGGCCAAGATTTTTTTCTAGCCACAGCTAGAAAAAAGTTGATAAACACTGTTTTTAAATGTTCACAAGGGCCGGAGGAGTGGTGTCGCTAGAGGTAAGGCGTCTGCCTTGCAAGCGCTAGCCTAGGATGGACCTGGGTTCAATCCTCCAGTATCCCATATAGTGCCCCCAAGCCAGGAGTGCATAGCCAAGAGTAACCCCTGAGCGTCAACAGGTTTGG